>CAICTM010000132.1:0-109952 GCA_903772945.1 Seminavis robusta
AGAAGAGGATAACTGGCTACTGCTAGGTAACTAATAAGGGGTAAAGCCCAAGGGCAGTTCCTTACGACCGTGATTCGGTCTTGCGGCTCTGTAAGAGCAATCGAACAAAGAGGAGTGGGGGCGATCAAACGGCGCTATGGGTCAAAGAAGGAGGATCACCTGTGGTCGAAAGACACAGGGTTCGGTGAAACTCCTACACCAGCGCCTGACTATGCAGGACACTAGGCAGAAGGCACCATAAGAGAAAGGGACCATGGACGGCAAAAAGCAAAATTCCATGGTCCAAAAGCATGTTGGTGGCATCCAGCAATCAGGAAACCAAAACAGTGGGCTGCTTTGGGTTGATTGCTGGCTCCTTCAGCCACATACAGGGTGGCGGGCCAGACTGGTCACTCCAGCAGACATTATGCCCTGCTGGCTTGGAGTCTTGGCTTCAAGCTGTGGTGGTGGGTGACTGTGGTGGTGGGCATACCGGTACGGGGAGAGCAATGTGGACGGAGCAGGGCAAAGGGGGGGCAGGGGACGGGGGGTGCATGGAGGAAAACGAGGAAAGAGAAGGGAGCAAAATTAGCGGAAGAGCGCAAGTGCACCATCGGCATCCCAGAGAGAACGACAGTAGCTCATTGTGCCAGCAGGGACACGAGAGCCACGCATGCAGATGTGGCGGGCCCGAAGAATAGCTAGGCTGAGCCGAGCATTAACGTAGCCACGCACCACTGAGTAAGGGCGTTCCCACTTTGCTCGCTGCAAAGCGGAAATACGTTTGGCGAGTGCATCAGCTTCGGCCCCAAGGAGACCATCAGCAGAGACAACAAACGGAGTAAAGTGGTGGCATTGTGAAAGACATGCATCGAGATACTTGCGTTTCTTGTCGCGTTCGCCATTGCGAAGGACCTTGTCAGGATCCTTGCAGAGTGAGAAGCAGCATCAAGATTGATGACACGAACATCAATTATGCCGTCAGTTCCACGTTGCCAGAGGCCACGGATTAGGAGATCACCTCATTCCTCGGATGGGGTGAGAAGGTGAGTTCCCACCAGTGAAAAGTGCTCCCTGATGATGCTCCTAAAAAAATATTCTAGTCGTCTACTAGATCTAGAGGTCTCATGCTTCACTTTTGGCCGATGGCTCTTATGCGGAAGCAAGGGTCATCACAGGGTCACAGTTCTAACTCGTCACTCGCTGAAAGCAGAACTGGGGTCTTTGCCTTTTAAATCTCAAAGTCTCCATCGAAGAATGACCTGAACTCCGCGTGGGTACGCTGTACAGCTGTATCGCTTGATCAATGAGGCATTGCCCCACTGCAACGATGGATGGAGCTTTTGGTCGCCTCCCTCTCGCGCTCATAATGCACGATCAGCACAGAAGGAAGAAAAGAAGAAAAGAAGAAAACCACTTCACTGCTTCGTTGTCAAACATTCACTCAGGGTAGTACGAATACTGCATCTTTTCATCACTCTATCATTACTCTAGCTAGCTATCCTTAGTGCCATATCCGCCGCTTGAAGCCCATTATCCGACGCAACAGGAAGCCATTATCTCGCCCTTACAACGGTACAAGCCTGTGGCAGCTCCTGAACCAACCTGAAGACCATCTGAAGCCTGTGATTGTCCATTACTACCGTAGTATCCAAGAGCCATGAACCGTCTCTTGCTCCTCGTAGGTCTGCTGGTGGCACCTCTGACTGCCACCAACTCTTCTGCTGTTGCACGTGACAACACTTGCATTCCCTTTGACTACGTCCATGACCGAGAGGCTGCCAAACCTGCCACCGTGACGCTTCGCGCCGCCGTCTTGACCAACACGGTACCCCTGGCATTCTACGACGAGAACATTACCAGTCGCAACAGCATTGCAGAACCCTTTCCTTCCTACCGCGGCTTTCAACCCGCGCTCATGAGACACTTGATCACCATTGCTGCAGACTTTGACAATATCACGCTCCACTGGGAATTGGAACAAGCGCCGCCCTTTTCGTACGCCAAGCAATTCGAGTACATGAGCGTCGACTGCAACTCCACGTCCAACCGTAAGGGAGGATTTCCGTTGGAAGACTGCAATCGTTTGGATCTCATTGTCGGCGACTACTACGGCTATCCCAGCCGCAGCATCAAGACTCTACTGACGCCTCCCTTGCTGACAACGGCCGCGGCGACGGTGCAGTACGTGCATCGCGCCGCCAACAAACGACAAATCACGACTTTACGAGAAGCCGTCGCCTTACAAGAACCCGTCTGTTTGTTGGACGAATCGCATTTTGACGATCAAGCCACGGAGCGCTTTCTCGGATTGCTCGTGGAACGCTGTTATACGCATGACGAATGTCTCTTATGGCTCAAGGAAGATCGATGTGCCTTGTTTGTCGAAGACAAGCTTCAACTCAATTACCTCGCCGTCAAGGATCCCGATCTACATGTGACACGACAAACTTTTGACGAACAGTACATTGTCTGGCCCTTGAATGCGCGTCTGGATCCGCAAATTCAACAATTGATCATTCGATGGATCTACCAAGCCAAAGTCACGGGCATTCTCGATGAACTCTATGACGAATTCTTCTCCATTGCCTTTTGTCCTCTCGGGAGTAGTGGCGTTAATTGCCATTTGCCCTGCAGCACGGCCCATGGACTGGCGGATCGCTATGGCAATTGCGTCTGTGAATCGACCAAATGGACCGGCAGCGACTGCACTGTCATGATGGAAGAAAATACCAATTTGATATCCACCAGTCTCAAAATTGTCTCGTACATTATGGTCGGAATCAATTTCACGGTCGTTGCCATTTGTGCATTTTGGTTGTGGATCAATCGCAATACCACTCAAGTTAGGGTCTGTCAGCCCATCTTTCTGTCGCTCATTCTCATTGGATGCTTGATCTCCTCAAGCACAATCTTTGCATTGGCGGCCGAAGATGAAGGAGAACAAGACGTGCCGGGGTGCATGGCGATTCCGTGGTTGTATAGTGTCGGTTGTAAGTAGTACATGTACATGTACTGCGAATTGAAGATGTGTTCTTGGATGGGCTATTCACTCACACGCATTCTATCTACCCTTCTCTTCTTCACACACAGTCTCCATTACGTTCGGTTCCCTTTTTGCCAAAATTCGACGCGTCTACACACTCTTCAGAGCCGCCGAGCATATTGAAGCCACAGCCATTACCACAACGGAAACACTGTCCATTGTCAATGGCATTCTACTCATTGACGTCGTCATCCTGACCACATGGACGGTCGTCGATCCGTTGCAGTGGAAACGCCGCATCACCTCCATGGACAAGTTCGGGGACCCACTCTCCAGTGAAGGATACTGTCACTCGGATCATTGGATTGTGTTTGCGGGAATTATTGCCGCGCTTCATTTGGGCCTCATGTTGTTGGCCACCGGCATGTGCTATATGTCACGAAAGGTAATAAGCTCATGGACATAGTACGGTGTGTGGGAAGTGGCCGGTGCATGCAGCGTCTTTGTATCTCACAAACTGCTCCTCTTCTTCATACTCTGCCTCCCAATCGCCAGATTCCTACCAAGTTCCATGAGGGCAAGTATTTGAGCATTGCCATGATTTCTAATCTACAAATTTTTGTCATTGGTCTCCCCGTCCTGGTCATTCTAGGCAGTGATCCGCAATCGTCGTTCTTTGTCCGAAGTGCCATCATATGGATGAACGATCTCGTCGTTGTCACTGTCATTTTTGGCAACATCATGTACAGTCATCATCAAGAATCCAAGTCTTCCACGGAATCAACGGACGAGTGTAAGATGATTGCCATGCAAAACGACGTGTTAAAAGAAGGAAAGAAGACTCTGGTCACCAACATGCTTTTGCAGTCATAATAAGCAAACATACACAGACACGAGCGCAAGGTCGTTGGAAGCCATTGGGGAGTGTGGTTTGCTGTTGGTCAGGATCTTGGCGAGGAATGCAAGAAGTCATTGCGGGGGGACGGTTGAAACGAAGGCGCTTGTCCGAGACCCATGCATCGGCATTTGCCAATCTTTAGTTACCTCCTCTCTTGACAAGAGCTTCCAAGGTCTGAACGCAATGCCGTCCACAAGCGAGACCACACTTGCGCGCACTGGGTGGTCATTCTCTTACCAAAGCAGGAGCTGTGGGAACACGTCAAGGACTTTCTTCCCGGCAGCAATCATGCCCAGTGGAACGATGCCTTGCGTGCCGAAGTGGCGTCTTGGTTGGACAATCCGCTCTTGAAGGAGTGCATCCAATGCACGAGTGACAATATGCGATTGCAGTGGAGTATGGAAATGGGGAAAAGCAGTGCAACCATTGAAGGAGTGGTGCAGGCACAGGCCAGGAGTGCCAAAGCGTGCAACTAAATAGAAGGGAAGGAGATTGCTGAGCCTCAGGTCTGTTTTTTTAAATTCAACTCAAACGACAAAATGTACAGCAGGACCAGTTAGTGCTGTCAGAAAATTTCATAAGAAAGTGCAACAGGGAAGAGAGCTCTAGCACAAAACCGCAAATCGCAGCATGGGATCCTGAGCGCAGGGACGCCACAGTTTGACTGTGATTGCAAGCCCCCACACCCACTCTCGAATAGCCTAAGAACCATAGAGAATGCATTGACCTATGCATGCCAGCTACTACTTTGCTGCACAACGACACATGTGCACCCATTGCTAAGGAGGAACCAGGACCCGGGAAGCCTGGAGATTGCTACGGTCGAAAACCCCGGATGCATCCCGAGTCATAAGCTTGTTGCTAGGTTTTGTATTCAGAAGGTTGGAGGTGCCTTGGGGGCTGAGTGAACTGGCCCACCTGACACCGGTAGTCGTATCCATGGGCTTCGGTGGCCCCACTGTCCTCACAGTGGTTGTTTGCGGAGGGCGGGGAGTTTGCTTGCATTCTCTTGCAAGAAGCCAACCGAAAAACTGAAACCTCGAAGGGGACCCTTCTTATTCTCGTGCATTGGTTCCCAACAGGCTGTACTGGTGCTTCCCTTTGTATGGACTTGCTAAGCTTCATCCCACCCGCGGCAACTCTACAATGACTGGTCTTGGTAGGACAAAACTACGTTTTGATCTGTTACCAGATCGACGGACATCGCGTCCGGCATCCTTCTTGCGGGCCTTGGCAGGACAAACTATGTTTAGATTGTCCACTTCGCAGCCTACCAACCAGATGCAACGTAACTACAGTTGATTGGACAAGGCAGCTATGGTGAATAGTGCAAGAACCTATTTTGCATAGTTGGATCCGCGAAGACATACATAATATTGGCTTCAACGATGGTTTGCACAGGGTTTGCTCGGACTTGAAAGGAAGTACACTGTAGGATGGCGTTGAGGGTATCAATCTGCTGTATGTGTCTTGAAAACTGAAAGCCTTCAACATCAGCTTTGTGGAGAAGACTCATCTTCAGGCACTGTGACCCTCCTCCTCTTTCGTGCAACTTCCCCAGTGCTCTTCTTGTGACTTCGGCCCTTGGTGTAACCTTGCGCCTGTTTTCCATTTGACACCCATGACGCAGGATGTTGACAGAGCAGCCCATGTTGCAGAATTGTGATAAGCTCCTGCTCGCTGTCACCTTTAAAACCAAGGAAAGATATCTTCTTCTGCAGGGTCTTGGGAGATATCATGTGAACCAAGTCTTGGAGGCATGTATCCTCTGCTTTGGTTTTTTCACGCCCACAGATATTCAAGACTGTGTTGTAATCAATGAGTCTCTGCTTATTGCTTCCTTCGGTCTGATCCAGGAACCATTCTTTGTTGCCGTGTGCTTGCATTGCACCACAAGTGTTAAGAAATAGTGTGCCATTTGTTACAACCTCCTTACAGATCAAAGCCACCCACAATTGAGTGTTGTGATCAAGAATTCCGAGCATTGCATCCTGGTATGTTTCGACTTCGGCTTGGTTCTGCAACCTCTGCAGCCTCAGGTCCATCAGGGTATCACTTTTATCAGCCGCATCTAGTAGCGGCAAGTACAACCCTTCCTTGGCAGTGGCAGCAACCACATTGAGTTCCTGAAGTGTTCCCTGCTTCAGCAAATCACAGAGATAATCACACAGTACCTGGGTGGCTCTCCATGGATCCCAAATGTGAATGTCCAACCTACTGAGATTCTCCATGTGCAACAGCAAGCTCAGGATGGAAAAGTCTGGTGGATGGCTATCACCAAAAAATGAAATGGAAAACTCTTCAATAGAGCAATCCCCCCCACTGTCTTCCAACATTTTCTTTGCTGAAGCTATCAAGTTTGGGTCTGACCAAGTGTTTGCAGCTTCCTGGGTTGGATCAACATGAAAATGCAACTTTTTTGATAGAGTTGGTGTTATGACAGATCAAGCACAGCAGCTGTGACAGCTCAGATGCCTTCCAATCATTGCGGTCAATGGCAAGTTCTTCCACCTTTTCCAAAATCGAACCAATGTTTTTCATGCTATTGTCGTCATCAAGAGATGTCCTCATTTGCTGCTGAAAGGGTTCATCACCCACTAGCAAATCGTAATGATTATTGTCCCTCAAATAGAACTCGTCAATTCTTGGCAACATTGCTATCATGAATTCCATCAAATCTTGAGGGAATACAGTGGAGAATAGGACAACTTCCAGTGGAGAGGGATCAGGACTGCAATAATTTGGCTCGTACAGTCTTCCTGGAAATGTCTGCACAAGTTCCTTGAGTTTTGCTGTGACTTCTTCTACTGCATATGGGATTGACTGCAGCAAGGGTATGGCTGATAGGAAAGACTTTGTCATGAACTCGTGGATGTAGATCTCCCTTAGCTCTTTCTTTTCCACAAGGAATTGTAGAACCTCCCCGGATGCTCCACAACAGAAAGCATCCTCAACAACATCCATATTCAGTGCTTCTGGATCTTCATTGTATGCTGCTTGAACCAGTGTCAAGGAAGCACGTGAAATGGCCAGCACATGCAGGTCTGAAAGGTTGTGCAGATGCAAGGTGTGCCAGCTAGAGTTCATGGTTTCGGTTTGTTCAACTAACTTGTGTCCTCAGAAAGCTGTGGCGAGAGAGCTCTTTCAGATCAGGCAGCGCAGGTGGATTCTGGGCGGGAGCAGCAATCTGATGGCGTCTTGTTGTCGGATGGTTTTCGGGAAATCTGAATGATTCAATCGGCGAATGATGGAAACCAACCGTCGAATGGCAGCTCTGTGGATCTCAACAAGGAGGACCTAGGATTGAATTCGATTATTCTTCAAAATTCAATCCTCCACGATCCTCTAGCTAGTAGTTACGGTAGCTAGACATACAATGAGGGTACCAACGAACCACGCGTTCGTGGTCGAATGACAGGTACAGCACCGTCCGACGGTTTTCACACAGGATTTAAAAAATCTTGAAATTGCCACGACTGACTGACCGTTTAAAACAATCCCTTAAACAATCCCTTAACTCATCAACTATCCCATAAACAATCCCTTCAAGAAACAATCCCTTTTAAAATTGTGCTGGTCAAGTTTTTTGTCAGTGGTGGAAGCTTTTTAAATCCTGAGTGAAAACCGTCGGACGGTCCAGCACAACATGATGCAAGCGGAAAAAGCTTCCACGATACGGTACCGTAACGGTAGTTACCAGCACCACGCTCCGTCAGGGCAGTAAAGCTAGACAGCAAAGCTGTTTCAGTCATGCTTCTGACGCCACCAAATCAGCTCTGACGCCACAATTGCATTCTTTTCGATGATGCACCCTTTTATTTGCAACCATCGAGGTTTTCACGCCGGATCCTCGACTGTCGAGGCACTTTTCTACTCTGGCTACACTGTTGCTGTACAATCCGAGTCAGAGTCATCATGAAACTGGGTTGCTGCGCAGATCCCATCCATTATCTTGTGCCTGCAATAAGTTTCTGTTGACCTGCTACCCCTCCGCCACCGAAAACCGACCATCTTGCTTCTTGAGGAGAGACATTGTGTTCATCCATTGAGGGTATCTAGCAATTCAGAACAGTCATTCTGCTTGAGAAAGGATTATCCCCATATTGAATTCTTTACTACTGAACTACGTAATGAGAATTCGCACTCGTCCTCTATTGAAGGGATCCGTGAGTTTCTTTGACGACGATGAAGATGAAGAAGTGAGTTTTGTGGATGTGGAGCCTCTGTTTGAGACCATTCGACAGCAATTCTTCCGCTCTAATCTACGGTCCTCCCAATCCAACTTGCGGTCTTCCCAAACCAGTCTTTCCGCCGCATTTAGCAACCCCAGTAGCCTTGGTACTACTAATTGCGGCGACCCCGATGAGACCAGTACCAAAGACACGGACAATAACCCGTGGTCCGTGCTGGAAGAGGAGTTTCCATCGGCCAGTCCCTCGGAATGCCAACGGTTTTGGACGCAATATGGCAACGACAAGGCAAGGGCACCCTTGAAGGCCTATCTGGAATGGCGTGCCCTCTACGAGCCGTACAGTCTGGGCATTAGCCGTTCTTCCCAACAGGCTCCCATGGACAGCAGTTGGAAACGCTTTAGCACGTCCATTTCTTCCATACGACCCGCCGAGCGAGACCACGAAGTCTGGGAACAAGCCTGGGAGATTGCCTGGTATCAGGTCGAACGATGCCAACAAGAACCCGACGAAGTCTTTCTCTTTCCTCCGTCCATTTGTGGACACAGCAGCAAAAAACACGCCAGTGTTCCCGATCTCTCCAAATATCGACGGACACCGATTCCCCAATATCTCTTTGCCCATTACGTTCCCGAGAGCAACAATATTCTGGTCCAAGCCTTACCGGCACAAATCGACACCAAATTGGCGTGTGCCGAGATTCATTCCCTCGCCCTCGCCTTGTATTTCTATGATCTCTTTAGTGAACTCGATGACACCAATAAAAGTCAACTCGCCACGGGCGATTTGTGGTTGGACGTTCGAGGCGCTCCCCCGTGGGCCAATCCCAAACCACTCCAATTGATTCCCCTCATTCGGACCGTCTCGACACGATTGTTGGCGGTGCATCCGGAACGACTCAATCGTCTCATTGTCTTTCCCGTACCGGGATGGGCCGTGGCCATTTTCAATGTCATTTCGGGGGTGTTACCGCAAGTGGTGCGCGAACGGACCGTGCTCGTGGCAGGCAATGCCTCGCACAATTCGACATTACCCATGGACAAGATGGCCGTGCATATGGATGACGAAACGACAAAGTACGATACACTGCAGGATATGGAACGAGTCCGACGACAAGCTGTCACCAAAGCGGAACGAGTCAAGGAACAGTTGCAAAAGAGAGAACAAGATGGTCGAGGAGCCGAATCTCTACAATTCGCTGGCATGCCATGACTGACTGGTGTAGCTATCCAAACATGATGCATATATAGCTTGGGTCCAAGGATACCCTCCTTCCCTCCCCGTCGTTTCAGTGCAGTCTTCCTCACGTACGGTACCTACAGTGCAATACCAAACGAGATTGACTGAATCTTCTTTGACATCTCAAATGAGAAGGTTTGTTTATAAAGCGGGTCTCTGCGCCAGTAATGTACCAATGATAACAGTTTAAGAGCTATAGCTAGCTGGGATTTCTTTCAGGTCTGTTCAACCTTTGAGTGGTGCATGCACGAGAAAACATTATTGCAAGAAGGGCACCTTTTCGTGAACTCTGTGTTGCCGCACCCATCCTTGAAGAAATCATTCTACCGATCTGTGTCGTTTGCTTCGAAGCATTTGTCACCTGACGGCCCGCTAGCAAAAGCTATCAAGAACCTGTCAGCGCCTCCACTTTCTTGCCCAGAAGGAAGGAAGAAGTCCTGACCGTCTCTACAAGCTAGCCAGTCTACTACTAGTGCTGAGCTTTGATGACTTGACTAGACCGAGAGCCAGATGACTAGCTAGACCGAGAGCCAGACATGACTTGAACAGAGCAACAATTGAAAGAAACACCATCCCGTGAAAAGATGAGAACGAACCTGTAATACAACAAAGCCATATAATAGCCAATAGCTCGTTTTACCCTAAAACAACAAATGCAACTCCATCCGTCCATCCTTCATTGCACCCCCAAAATACAAATCATACGAACTCAATGAACAAACTCAAATCATGGCTCGGACTTTATGGCGGTCGTCGTACTCCGCCGTTTGCGGGTACTCTTCCGTGTTCCCTTCGTGGAGTGTTTTCGTTTGCGTTTGGATTGTCGTGTGCTTATTGTGTTGTTGGACTTGGGCAACCAAATAGTGGGTGCTTCCCGCAACAATCCGTATTGCATATTGGTAATGAAATCTTGTTTGGCCGTGACTGGAATATCCAAAAACTCCAAACATTCCTCGAGTGCTTCTTGCGAAACAATGGCACACAATTCCTTTTGGGGCATGTGTTTGGTATCACGAGCTCGCGCCCGGCCACAAATATTGAGGAGTGTCCAGTAATCAATTTGCCGTTGTTGGGGATTCCCCTGTTTGCGTTCCAGGAACCATTCCGGATTGACATGTGCTTGCATGCGTGTTCCGGAATGTTCGAGTATGGTATCACTGGTCAGATACGAATCGGATATCAGTGCGACTTCCAATTTGGTATTGGATTGTTCTAAATGTGACAGCACGGTTTCTTGAGCGCGTTTGACGGCACCAGGATGTTGTAGATTTTGGAGTCTCAAGTCACATAGATTTTGCGATTTGTGTGCGGCATGAATAAGTGGTAAGAATAGTGTATCGGAATCGGTTTGTGCAATCAAGTCGAGACTTTGGAGTCGTCCCTGTCCCATGAGTTTACAGAGGGTGTCGCAAATAAAGGAATTGACTGTGAATGCAAGGAAGTCAAAAAGTTAGGTTCGGTGAGCCAAGAAGAAGAGAGTATTGAATAGCACTTTGTTTGTTTTCTGTCTTGCTTTGTCGTACCTTTCCACGGCTTGGCAATATAGATTTCAACGCCATCAAAACAATTCAATTGCAGCAGTGGTGTCAAAATACTAAAATCGGGTTTTCGTTCCGTTCCCACAAAACTAATGGATATATCGCGGAGATTGCACTTTTGTTGACTTGATGATGATGGCACTGGCGTCATTAACTGCGCGAGTGTCTTGTCAAAGGAAAAGGGCCAAATGTCCATGTGCATTTCTCGAACGGCACATGTCGACGCAAATAAGTGTGTCAGAAACTGTTGGAACGTGCGTTCGGTCCAATGTTCCCATCGACAATGAAATTCCGAGACTTTTGTGAGGATCAGCCCAATGGCTGCCATGCATCGATCGTCAAATTCGTGTCGCATGGCATTGAAAAAGGCGGTATGGTCGGTCGGCAAATTGCCGTCACCTCGTAATGTAAATCGCGACTCATTGGTAGGCACCAACCGTATCATACTCTCTAACAATTCCATGGGAAAAGCGGTACAGCCCAAGACGATACTGACGGGACAGAGTTTGTTGGGATCGGTATTAATGAGGGATTCCGGAAAGGCGTGACAGAGATCATTCAATCGTTGGAGTGCTTGGCAGGCTTGTGAAATAGTATCTCCAGTAGTAGTAGTAGTAGTATTGTCTGCTGGCTGTGCTGGTTGTGGTGGTTGCAATACAGAAATGGCTTCGAGAAAGACTTGGCCCATCATGTGCGAGACTTGATACGAATCGGTTCCCTTTTTCTGGACCAAAAACTGAACCACGTCTTGTCGAGCGCCTTTTGAAAACGCGTCTTGCAGTACATCGTCCGTCAACGCGAGTGGATCTTGGTCATATGCCATGCGCACCAGCGGCAGTGTGGCCCGTGAAATGGTCAATACGTGCAAGGGGGTACTCGATTGCAACGTGCGGACCGCCGCGTCGTCAATGTTCATTGTGATTGTAGATAATTGAATGTAGTAGGTTGTGGTGTGATGAGGGTACTATTATCTGTTCTGATTTGATTGGAAGAATGGTAGGCTACCTTTTCTAAAGTGTCGTGTATTTTCGTGTCGCACTCTCCAAGGGAAACGAACAGCGATGACAGCGGTGGAAACTGGACCGTACGATAGTGTTGAGCCAGTAGCTAGTCGTAAGAAAACCTCTCAATCCTGTCAATGGAATGATGAGGAGGGGTGACATCCATTGCTCACACAAGAACAACAAGACGAGCGAAGACTGAAGTGTGGAGGTGATCGCTGCCTGCCACCGTTGGCGACCAACTTGTTGTCTCGAACCTTATTGCATCAATATTTCAAAACTGTGACTCACTCGGGAATGAAACATAGAGCACTTCGTCAGTCATGGATACTGGATCTTCCGGCAGGGGTTCGCTTCCTTTTTGGTTGGGTTGAGTGGAACCAGGAAGTGCCAAGGGCAGCCTTCGCATCGCACAATTATTGAGAACACACAAAAGCTGGCACAACACAAAGCACAAGGACCAGTTTCATCCTCTTCCTGCCACAATCCTCTTTCATCCAAAAGGTATCCATCCAAACACCCAGAAAGAACAATCCATTCAAGTTGCAACTAGCAAAAAAAAAAGCAAACCATGGCGAAACAGCAGTACATTCTCGCTCTCAATGCGGGTTCTTCGTCTCTCAAAGCATCTCTCCTCCAATCTCACAACAATGGTACCATCACCGAAGTGGCCCACTTTCTAGGAGAACGATTGAATACTCCCGGTGGTGTCATTCACCTGCCCCAACAAACTGAAATTGCGGAGCAAAATATGAGTCATGAACAAGCCCTCTCCCATGTCATTGACTATCTCCGAAAGGAACAGTTACTCGAGAATTTGGTCGCCATTGGACATCGCGTCGTCCATGGAGGGACCACCTTTACCAGTTCCGTTGTAGTAGAGCAAAAGGAATTGCAACAAATCAAAGATGTATCCCATTTGGCGCCACTGTAAGTTATCTAACAAGCAGATAATTGGCAGAAATGTTGAAAGTATGATTTGCTGTTTCCCCCGTTGTCACGAAAGCCAGCTAACTCTCATGTCCTCATTTTGTTTTCTTGTCACTTGCTTTTTTAATTTTGTTTCCGTCTTTGATTCCTACAATCCATCTCTCATGTTGACAAATTATGTTTATGCATATATTACAGCCACAATCCACACAATGTTGCCGGAATTGAAACCATGCAAAAACTACTCCAGGATCAGCCACAGCCCATTCCCAATGTCGCCGTTTTTGACACGTCCTTTCATAGTGCCATACCACCCGTGGCATACCAGTATCCACTGCCGCAAGAATATCGAGACCAACAAATGCGCAAATTTGGATTCCACGGAACCAGTGTCCACTACGTAACACTCCAAGCCGACCAACGACTCTCGCAGCTCAAACACACCAATTGCGATGCCGAATCCGCCGAAGATGGATTCCATCTCATTGTCTGTCATTTGGGCAATGGTGCCAGTGTCACGGCCGTATCGCATGGCAAATCCATGGATACCAGTATGGGATTTACACCCCTCAGTGGACTCATGATGGGGACTCGCAGTGGTTCTATCGATCCTAGTATCGTCCAATTTGCCTGCTCCAAATTGGACAAGACGGTCGATCAAGTCACACACGACATGAACAAACGATCCGGGTTGACGGCGTATGGCGAAGACAGTGATATGCGATCGCTCTTGGCCAAACGAGCGGCGGGTGATGAAAGTGCGACTCTGGCGGTGGACATGTTTGTCTATCGACTCACACAACATATTGCATCGAGTATGATTGCTCTCAAAGGACCGCTCGATGCCATTGTCTTTACGGCGGGAATTGGGGAACACTCGGCCGAAATTCGGCAATTGGCATGCGATCAACTCCATCAAAGTCTCTTGCCGCAATTGGCATTGGATGCCACGCGCAATGCTAAAAATGGCAAAGCGTCCGATGGGGTTGTCTCACAAGAGGGAGCATGGCCCGTCATTTTGACCATTCCCACCGATGAAGAAGCCATGATTGCCAAGGAGTGCTTGCGATTGGTACAGTAGTGGAGGAGGAGAGCAAGTAAGTAACTAAGGAAGTAGGCAAAAAGACAATCGATTCGCTAGGCAGTGCGTCCGAGGACGATTGCAGCTGTCGGAGGAGAATCCACTACTTCAATACGATACTACACAATAGACTAATGCCATAGTAAGAAATATCGATGAAATACATAAGAACTTGGAACAATCTTCCCCCTTTTGGGGGTGGTGTACTTGGAGGGTCTCATTTTATTGGTAACCAATGGGGTATGGCAATATCCTACCGTATTGCAACGGGGGTTTAGATATCCAATCAATCTATCGGTGCTCAATCGCGTCTGGACTCGCTCCTGGACCCATGCGTCCGCCTATTGCGCTGACTAGTGACACTGTACTGGACGGGTTTTATAGATGGTATGTAGTGAATGCGGTATTCCTTCTATTGTAGTACTATTGAAACGTCCCATTCTCTTCTACAAATTCCTGTACCCTCTGATCGATTTCTTGCACTCGCGTGACCAGATCCGGATCCACTTGTTGTTGTTGAAAGCCTTCCAAGGCTTCTTGGGTCAATGCGGCCAATTCTTGCGCAAATTCGACGCCTCGCACCTGCAACCCCGCTTCTAATACGGCAATGCGTTCGATTTTGTCATCGTAAGCAATCAACTGTCCCAACACTAGAGCGCCTTCTCCCAAACAATCGACGGCCATTTCTTCGAGGATGCGGGCATGAATCACCAATAGTGTTTCTTTGAGTTTGAGACTGTCGGGTGTCACACTGGGAGCACTTTGAATGCGGTCGCATTCTCCTTCCAAATGACGTAAAAATCCTCGTGTAAATTCGTGGCGATGTTCTTGCAAAAATTGATCCAAGGATTCTTCTCGTTGTCGTTCTGTCTGACTTTTTGACAAAGTCGTCATGGTCCGAATGATTTTGCCCAACAATTGCTTGTGCTGATCATCCAGTTGTTTGGATTGTTCCACGAAATCTTCCACAAACGACACGATCATTTCCAGTGCTTCTTCTACTTTTGCCTTGTCAGTGTTGTCATTTTGCAGTGCCTCTTGTACCAATTCCGTCACGACATGTCCCGGCATTCGCAGCAAGAGCTCGGCGTGTTTCGTGAGGAGCGATGGAATATGCTCGGGTCGATCCGATTCCAGTGCTGTGAGGACCTTGTCCAGCAGGGAGCGAAATTCGCGCGCTTGCGTCTGGTCTTTTTCTTTTTGGACACGTGGTGATTCAAAAAAATCGTCTCCCAAGGGAGGTCCATAGCGGCGGGTTGTAGCAAACAATACTAAGGAAGAATGATCCTTCCGGACCACAAAGGCAGACGCGGAGTCCAGCAAAAATGCCACTAGTAGCAGTGCCACGAGTACTAATGAAGCCAATTCTTGCATGTTGCGTCTTTTCGATCTTGTATAGGTGAGCTCTTACGAGCCTTGGATTTGTTGGCTGTTGAGGATGATGGGTGGACCCTGCGAACTGTGATCTTTTGATGGTTAAACCAGCTGCGCTGGAAAGACACAAGGATCGTCCATAACGAAATTGGACCGTGGCGTGGAAATGCTGCTGGACACCTCTCATTCGTACCGGTGGTACATACTGTTACTGTCAGAGTGTCTCTCGGTCGTGCTGCATGCTCTCAGTTATGCTTCTAGCTAGCTTGCTGGGGGTGGAGAAATCCAGATCCATCCCATGCGACGACCAAGACATTGGTAGACAGTGGTTGACAGCGGGCGGTAAATGGCTTTTTAAACAGTGGTAAAATGTGGTATACCAAGGACAGTGGTAGATAGTGGGTAGGAAGTGGTGAAAGTACTAGTGCCTTTGTTTCATGACACGGTGGTCGGAAATGGTACCATGGCACTAATGGTCCTGGTGAACATGGGGTGGCAATAATAAAAGTTTCTCCATCCCCCTGATGTGCCAGCTATCGGTCGGTTTCCACGATGAGACTGGACCCACCGGTTCGCTTCCCTCAAAGTTTCAACTGATGCGTTCTGTGTGGTTTGGCGACTTGATCCTTGTGTTCGGTGATCATTGCTCCTCTTTGACTCATTATTATTATTGCGTCGACTTCTTTCTCTCTTCGAAAGATAGAGAGCCCACAGCAGTGTCCACCAACTCTCGGTCGTAGTACGGTACGGTAGTTGAGAATTCGATTCGGTTGCAACCATGATCATTCGGTTCGACTTTGCCAAAGGAGAAAAACTGCTCGTCGACGGCGATGCAGGGGAACATCCGATCTTTGAAAGTCCCCTCATCAAAGATATCATTGACTGCCACCAAGAAAATGGGAACGGTGGTCCAGTAATCGTTGAGCTACCGTCCTTTATTGATCACTCTTCCATGAATGAGTATTGCCTTTTCCTGATCAATCTACATCAGGGCGGAGACGAAGAAATGGAATTTGGAAAATACTACGAATTGACTTATCAGACTGTATATCAAGATCATCGACATTACTGGCGATGGGCAAGCTCACAGAGCAAGCCCTCTCCCAAGATGCAAGCCTTTCTGGATTGGGTCGAATTCTACCGTGGCGGCTGCAAACCGGAGTCTCCAAAGTTGCTTCTTCCCATTGCCAAGTACTTTCAAATGGATATGTGCGCCAGGTGTGGAGTGATGGATTCATTGTCGGCGGATCAGCTGGAAAAGGGCTTTCAGCCTTGCTGCCGAACGAAATGGCCAAGAACTCCTGTGGTACCTGATTGGGACACTGTCACAAAGAGCTCGGGAAACAAACAGAAAGTCTGGAGGGAGGCGTGGGATCAGGCAGACAAGGAACGCAAGGAGACAGGTAGAGTAGTCTGTGGAAGCGACGACATCTTATGCAAAGATTGCGTCTTCCAGGAAGGTTGCCAAAGGTGCAGGCAGTACGAGTGCGAAGACTGTAAGCAGGACACCGATACACCCAAGGTTTTCCAGGAGTGGCACGATGGCTTTCCCAATGCAGACTACGAGGATGAATATGGTCGAAGGTCTGACTGTGAGTATCGGGCTATCAACAAAAGCCGCTGCTTGAGGCACTATTGTAGGCGCAGAATCTGCGACGGGTGCAGTGTGGAGTGTCAGGAGTGCCACCGGAAAGCCTGTGACTCCTGCAAGGAGGATCTGAACACCTGGTGTGAGCAGTGCAGGATCACAATCGAGAACAATGATGATGTCGCCATTGGGCCAATTGATCGTACAGAATACGTTTGTCGGGAATGCTTTGATCGTCGGCCTCACTTTTGTGGCTGTGGGAATCCCAGTTACGACCCCAATGCTGTAGCGGAGGATGATGAAGAAGACGAGGATAATTCAGGAAGCGAGGAAGAGCCAGAGGAGTACTACGATATTCTAGCTCCAGAGGATTACCCGCAGCATGATTATGATTCCGAGGGGGCGGTGCCGCACGACTGGTACTAGATCGTTGATGATGACAAAATGATTGGCAATAGTCACACGCCCCCGAACAACTTACACACAAGACACACACCCTAAGTTAATAATCAAACTGCAGATTCTATATTGAACTTGAAAAATGTAACTCACCGTCACTTGGGGACGCAATAGTGCTTGGCACCCATTGTCTCGTCCCCATTGGCCCAACTGAGCGTCCTGGAATCCCAAGGACAGCCTCGTTCCCGCGACCATTGCAGGACCAGCAAATAACCTCCCGAAGCATCCCAAGCAGAGGTCTCTTCATCTCATTTGCCCTTGCCCATTTCAGAATGTTCAACTGTGCATTTGGAGCCACAATTGAGATCGCAAGTGGATTCAGTCATGGTCTGTCGATGAGCCCACTTAAGAAGGGCCAGATTGCCAAGTGCAGCAATGCGTGGATACACGTCAAAAACGTTGAGCCCCTCGGCATAGTGTGGCTTTCGAGCCCTGGACTTGTCTCGGTCCCAGAATCTCGTACAGGGAGCTCCAAAATGTGTCTGTTCTGGTGGCCGAGCGGTGAAAAGGCCCATCTTTTACAACTGGAGGATGCTTCTCTTTGTCACAGTACTCCTGATAAAGTCGTTTCCATTGCTTGTTGACTCCTGCGACAAACGCATAGTGCCCAATGCCAACAAAGGGCAGGATGTTGCCCATCCAAATATCGTTGTACTCCACCAATGAAGAGACGATAGCCCGAGCACCAGAGATTCCTGTTGGGTGACTCGAGGCGTTCTCAAGCGGCGCACAGCCGATTTGATCGGAAGCCTTTATCACAGATGATACTCTAGAAAAAGATCCATCAGATTTGTCATATTTTGAAAAGGCCACTCTATGTGGTTTGACTGGTTGATGTTCGGGAACTTCAGGCAACCTACTAGAGTTGAATCGAGCATTCAAGATATCCGCACGGTGCTTCGAATAGTCCACCAATGATTGCAGAGAGGTATCCGCACGGTGTTTCGAATAGTCCACCAACGATAGAAGAGAGGGTGCCATGGTGTTTTGTTGCACAAGTAATAAAAGTATTGTTTCGTGAACTGGGGATTGTGCGTTCAGCATCGTCTCTTTCTTGAGAGCTTGGCTTCCCTGGGTGGGTCCTTCATAGCCACGACCCAGCGCGTGGACGTGATTTTTTGTTTGTTCCGTTCCTTGCCAGACTGCTCTGCTCTGTATGGCGGCTGTCTGTCTTTGGAAGTCAACAACATCCAAAAAACCATGTAGCTACAGAAGGATGGAATGTGCACTCCTCTTGGGCTTTAATAATTAAAAACCTGGTCTCGAGCTAGCTAGCATTGCCTTCATCAGCATGGACCACAGCTGCACCCACAAAGTAAGGTGCCTTGGCACACATTTGCGGTGGTCTTTTTGCCGGTGCGGCCATGAGCTTCATGGCATTCCCTTTCATAACCACGCATCATGCCACACAGCTCATTAGGGATGCTCCCAGACAAGGATGTATTGGTAACCAGTAAGGTTCGCAAATTGGTCAAGGCAAGGAGCTCTGTGGGTAGAGTTCCAGACAAGTATGTGTCATGCAGTTGTAACTCCAGAAGGTTGGACATGAGGCCGATCTCAATTGGAATGGTGCCAATGAATTGATTCCCACTCATTCCTAGCCCTTTCAACGAAGTCAGGCTTGAAAACAAGCCCGGTGAGAGCTTGTCCTCTAGCTGGTTGGAACTCACGTCTAACGAAGTCAAGTCTGCATGAAAAGAGTACATGTTTGGTGAACTAAGATGACTATTCTGTGCCAAAACATCCCCCACTTGAGGACTTACTGCTTAGCTTTGATAATTCTGGTGGAATGCGCCCTGAAAGAGAATTTCCCCATAGTGCTAGAAACGTCTATGAAAAAGACCAAGATTGGCAAAGAACTGTAAGCATATCACTAGCTAGAGAACCAATCTATTTCACAGCTCCACTTACTAGCTGTTTCATTTGCCCCAGCTTGGAATCAACCCACTAATGTTCCAATCTCCAATGGTCAAGAACGTAAGATTGGACAACCTTGCAATTTCAGCTTGGTTTACGGAGATTAGTAAAATCTTGATGCCTTTTCTGGTACAACAAAAGATGACTTACTGGGTATTTGGGTGTTGGCATCATCAGCCTTGTTGGTCAGCAAGAGAGACTCCAGTTGGGGCATTCTTGCAACAAGTTTGGGCAGGAGTTTATCTGAGGCCAGTTGAGGGCCATCCTATATTCCAACCCATGTCAATTTTGTTAGTTTAAATAGTTCTAAAGGGACTGTGCCTGGAAACAATATGGAGTCCAGCATATTAGTGATGACAAATGCATGCAGAGTTGCAAGACACAGTAAAAAAGCGTACCTTTCAGCTGGGTCATGACTACAGATATGCTTGTTAGGCAACCCAAATTGCCCAGTTCGGTGGGAACAGTTCCTGATATTCCAGTCCCCCCAAGGCCAAGCTCCCTCAAATCTGACAGGAGACCCAGCTCTGTGGGCATTGTTCCTGATAGTTCCGTATGGAAAGTTCGCAGCTCTGTCAGTAATCCAACTTCCGTTGGGATCTACCCTTTCAACTCCATGTTCTTTGGCAATATCAGAACCTCCAAGTCTCCACTCAAAAGTGATAGCTCTGGTGGAATGGTTCCATCTAGCTTGTTTCCAAAAAGGACAAACATCTTATATGCCCAGAATCATCACATGGCATGTAGTCTGAATAAGGAGCTTGCTGTTCCCAGTTGCACTCATGAACTTCCCAGTCAAGCCAGCCATCATGAAAGTCTCCCCTGGTGGAGAAGAAGAAGGTAGCCAAAGCAAATATTTGGGTCAACCTCCAATTGGGATAGGTTTGAATACTCAGTTGGTTCAGTTGGTTCAGTTGGTTCTCCAACATCCATTCATAAGCCTTGTGTTGGGGAGATCTATGGTCTTGTAGAGCTTCCAAAGTGTAGTCGGGAAGGTTTAGAGATGTCAGAAGGCCATCAATCGAACTTGTTGGCGCTTGTGTGGCAGCGGGCAGCACTGGAGCCCTAACAAGCCCATTTTCTGTGACCAATTGGTTGTTGACTGTTCCACTCCCAATACTTGGATTTACCACAACAAAAACCACCAGGAAAGTGGTCACAATGAGCATGCCAATAATCGTTTGAAGTGAAACATAACACACAAGTTTTCTTTTCCAAGCAGCTCTGTTTCTCGCGATGAAGGGGACTCCGTTGGGGAGCAATTCTTCCGATCCCTAATGGTTGATGGGATATGCGACAGCTTGGATATCGTTTTCCTCCCAGTTTTCTCCTTCATTGTCCAATCCCGAAGATCCACCTTCTTCTTGAAGAAGTGGGGCAATCCCATCAACAGGATATGCTCCTGGCTGTACAAACTCTGCTATGACATCACATGCGCCTCAAGGATGTCATACCAATACTGCAGCTTTGAATATTGACTTGTTCTGGTTCCTCCATATCACACATGAGACTTCTTGCTGGGCGTGACGCCTGATTGTGGGACTTCGGGAAACCCAGCTCTTTTCCCATCAAGTCAAAGCCATTATTCTGATCTAGACTCTTGGTATTGCCGGTATTATGTGGGCTGGGTGCAGTCAGATTCTCCCTTGGGTGTTGATTCCCTAGATGGTGGTCTCTTTCTCGAGAATTGCAGCTGTCTTCAAGTGCTGTTGCAATCCTCTGATCCACAATCGTCATCAGCTCAAAGTCGTCATCGCTATTATCAGTATTCATTGTCCGCCCTTCTTTGATTGATTTTGGGGACGGAAGCTCGAGATTTCCATACAAGCCGGGGTGAGAGTCGCCGAGACCATTAATAGCCCATCAGCTTGCTGCTTGTTTCGATCTTCGATGCATGCTTCGAACGGATCCAACCGAAGCACGGGACAGCCGCCGCCGCAGTTACTGGCTCCTTACTGTCCAATTAGTGCCATTGTTGGCCCCCTAGTTACTGCAGTAAGTAATCCCATGCAGTAAGTAATCTGCCTATGCAACAGGAATATCCAGTAAATGACAGTAAAAGCACAGTAATTAGCCTAAATTGATGTAATTACTGTAGTTTACTGCCTTCAATTGGCTCTAAATTACTGTGTATGATTACTGCTACTGAGGAATTACTGCATTACTGCCATTACTGCTCCTTTTACTGACCTCATGGCAGTAAGGAAAAAACAGTAAATACCAACCAAGCGCCGCAGACGGTACCACGGTACAACCGAACCAAACAGCTAAGCTGGTAAAACCAACTCACTTGGTTTCCTGATACCGGTATCTGATATGCAGCGAGGCTGGGCAACCACCACACCAAGCCTCTCTAGCCAGCAGCTAGTAGACGCACTGAGTACATGTACGCCTTATCTACAGCAGATACGATTGTCCTGTAAAGTTGCCGTTGTAACTCCTCTTTTGATTTATCGAGCTACACGTATCTAGCTCTAGCTAGCTAGCTAGTTACGCTCCCACATAATCCACAAGAGCTGCATGGGGGAATCTTCCAATTTTTTGGCATCAAACTGATCCATCCAAGCTTCCTGATTCATCCACAAGAAACGCTGCAGCCAGTTGGGATCCAAAAGCACCACTAGAGAAAGCGCCACAGCACGATAAAAAGTCAAGGTGTGCTTGTGTCGTCCGAAATGATTTGGACACAAGACGGAAGTCATGTAATAGTCCTCGGTCAGATTCTTTTCCATGATTTGGGTAAACTTGGCTCGTTTGGCATTCTGGGTCAATTGTCGTGTGGAATAGTCGGGGTAACATCCGGAATGGAACTTGTCCAACAAGTAGTCATTGTAGCTGCGCGTCATCCAATGGGACTTGCCGATGGATCCGTAGTGCAAACAGGACGTCCAAGTGCGGCCCACCTTGCTGTCGGGAGAAAGAAACTTTTGGATGAGTTGAAAGAGTTGGGTGTAGATTGCATCCTGTTGTGCCACACTGGTTCTGCATTTGGAGGGAACATAGTGTTCAATCTGGATGGATGGATGGATACATGCATGCAAGGTAAGAATCGAAACGAAACGAAATCCAAACTACAATTTGAGGTGAGCCAGTACATACAGTATCCCAACAAGTGACGGCATCTGCCTTTCCATACAACTGTTTCTCAAACTCGGCATTTCCTCCAATTAACTTCCAATCCGTCAGCAGCACTGTGAGTCCCCGCTCCCGACAGACTTTGACTTGAGCAGGTGTGATATTGATTCCAATGCCCGTCACACCACGGGTGCGCAGATAATTGAGCCAGTCACCACAGCCACAGCCACAATCAATGACAGTCATGCCAGCTTGGAGCCCAAGTTGTTGATAACAAAAGTCAAACTTGTCTTGTTGGGCTTGGATGCGGTCCTTTTTGAAATTGCCATTGTAGTAGTTGAATCCATAATCCAGTCCTCCACCAAGGGCACTGCCCGCATCGTCAATGAGATAGGACAAATTGTATCCTTGACGGAGCGTTCCATTCTCGTCGATAATGGAGAATTTGTATCCGTAGTAGAGGATATCGTAAATGACGATAAAGACGAGGTAAAAGGCCAACACGGTGGCTGCCGACCCTGTCAATGTCATGGCCAAGCACAAGGACGCGGCCCAAGTCGCCAGATTCAAGCAGCTGTTCCATGGCTGCCAGAGAAAGACCAGCTCGGACCAGTTGGGTTTCTGTTCAGTTGCGCCCATGGTGATATTTTTCTTTAAATGAGTACCTGGAGTGTGTCGATCTCTTTTCCTTTCTCCTCGAGGAAAAAAAGTAAGTAGATCTTTCGAAGAAAACTTTGGGTCTCAATTCGTAGAATGACAGACGACCCGGTAGCAATGATCGATGAGATGAGACTAAGCGTCTCAGTAACAATGAAAAGTAATGGACTGTATCGACTACCAGGTACAGTGGAACACAAGACCCGTTAGCCCGTGATGAGATAGATAGATGATGATGACCACTGTGATTGTATTTGGCTCGGTACCAGCCAACCGGTATCTGTGCATGGGATGAAAATAAATGCTTTGATTCGGCATTCGGCGTGTAAACCATTGGATCCAAACCAACTCGGCAAGTTCTTGCCACGTCGCCGCAGATAGTAATTTCTATTCTGGGCACAGTGGGGCGTACTAGTATCTACCGGTCACAGATGCCGTGATATTTACAACCAAGATCCATTCTCTTTATTAAGCAAGAGAAGAGTCACTATAAATACTGAGTCTTGGTTGATGAAAACGCGTCAATGCATTCCTGTAAGTTATACAGGAGCTGTACCGTACTAGTAAGCGTTTTTGATCATTATTTTTAAATCCTCAGCGCAGCAACAATACTAGTGCTTTTAACGCTCGGAGTCCCAGAATCTGGGAGTGGGGTCTCCCAGATTTTGGGAGGATGACTCCCAAAATCTTGACTCCCAAAATCTGGGAGACTCCACTACTCCACTCCCAGATTCTGGGAGTCAGCCTGCGAACTCGATACCTCTACCAGTTCGCTGTACCTTTACTCTATGTTTACTCTATCAAGATGATGCTATCTCTTCTACAGCGGCTACTCCTCTTAACAGAGGCTGCTACTCACCACCATGACAGGCTCCTCTTGTTTGGCTAGCGGCAGCGGCAGCGACAGCCGTTCGACGATCAGTCGTTCTGTTCGACTTCGGACGAATTCTTCTTCTTCTTCTTCTTCCATGGAGCGATCGATCGGAGCGACCATGACGCCTCCTCTTCCACGGAACGACGACGCACACATCTACCGTTAATGAAACAACAAGAGACTACTACTAATGCAACAAGCGGTTCAACAGAACCTCCTTTGTATGTGCAGGCAGACTCATCAACCATCAACCGACAATTCAAAGGCATTGATTTTCCTGGAAGACAGGATATTCAGGTAGATGCGGGAATAAAATAGAAATCTGACCCAATATTTACCACACCTACCAGTAGAGCCTCCCGGAATCTGGAAGTGGGGTCTCCCAGATTTTGGGAGTGGGGTCTCCCAGATTTTGGGACTCCGAGCGTTAAACTTTAGACTAGCTAGTCTAGAGTAGTACTTTAGTCAGACACATTCGGCTTTTTTTCAGCGTTCGTCTCCTGTTTCCTCAGTTTGCTCGCTACTTGGATCCTTATGACGAATACATGCACAACCGAATATTGTCAATCCAGCCATTGTAGCCAGTTACCGTAGAGTTACATCGATCCGTGACAGTAACGAACACACACTCAGGTTCCGCTTTACTGGCTACACTCCGTTACCGGTACCTTGCTTTGGATCCTTATGACGAATACATGCACAACCGATCATTGTCAATCCAGTCATCGTAGCCAGCTATCGTAGAGTTCATCGATCGGTGACAGTGGCAACAGTACCGAACACACTCAGGTTCGACTTTGCTCGCTGCACTCAGTTACCTCGCATTGGATCCTTATGACGAATACATGCACAAAACCGAATATTGTTAATCCAGCCATTGTAGCCGGCTACCGTATAGTTACATCGGCGACAGTGTCAACAGTACCGAACACACTCAGGTTCCGCTTTGCTGACTACACTCCGTTTCCGGTACCTTGCATTGGATCCTTATGACAAATACATGCACAACCGAACATTATCAATCCAGCCATTGTAGCCGGCTGTGGTATAGCTACATCGACGACAGTGGCAACAGTACCGAAAGTTCGGCTTTGCTCACTACGGTTACCGGTACCTCGCATTATATCCTTATGACGAATACATGCACAACCGAATATTCTCAATCCAGCCATTGTAGCCAGTTACCGTACAGTTACATCAGCAACAGTGTCAACAGTACCGAACACACTCAGGTTCGGCTTTGCTGGCTACACTCCGTTACCGGTACCTTGCTTTGGATCCTTATGACGAATACATGCACAACCGAACATTGTCAATCCCGCCATCGTAGCCAGCTATCGTAGAGTTCATCGATCGGTGACAGTGGCAACAGTACCGAACACACGCAGGTTCAACTTTGCTCGCTGCACTCGGTTACCTCGCATTGGATCCTTATGACGAATACATGCACAACGGAATATTGTCAATCCAGCCATTTTAGCCAGCTGCCGTATAGCTAGTGGCAACAGTACTTGATTTGCGCATACAGGAAAATGGGTACCGACACAGGAATCACCACCAAAACAGTAGGAAATAACAAGAAGGGATGAATCTGGTAGGAGGATTCACTCTCTTGTGTGTGTGTTGTTGCCTCTTCCGGTGGCTGTTGCCTTTCAATGACTCGTCAACGATCTCCTCCGTTCAGGCTGCTGATAGGGCTTGAGTTAATATAGGCTCTTCCGTAACGGCAGCCTCTTCCTCTTGTTCTCCGGAGCGGTCGTTCGTTCGAAAAGAACTCGACAATGATAGTTCATCGGCCGTCAACAGTGCAGCAGAGAAAACAACAAATAGATATGAGTTTTGTTGTCTGTGCTCAACTGAAGAAAACCGGAGACTTACCATTGTTTTTCAATTGCATCAACTTGGCCGTCATGGGCCGAGAACTGATTGCCATCCCACGGTCCATAGGATTCAATGAGGGATGGCTTTCGAATCTGCACCAGAGAAGGACAGCTTGAGTGAGGCTTGGATAATAATAGAGGTGCGATCGATCGATTCGAATAATTAAAACCAACTCACCTGTTGACGGCCGAGCTCGGAATTCTCTCCTGTTTACCATAGGAATTGAATGAGGGAGAGAAGCCAGCGCTGTACCTTCAATTAACACTCTTGATAATAGCCTTACCTCATTGCGATCCATTCGATTGATCGTTCCAACACCATTCTTGTCGGCTGAGCTTGGATTTCTCTCCTGTTTGCCATAGCAATTCAATGAGGGAGAGAAGTCAGTGCTGCACCTTCAACAATGGACTTGATAATTGGCTTACCTCATCCTAACAGTACCGGAAGGTACTGGTACCGGTACATGTGCAGGCAATCAGTTTATCCTTAACCTTAGTAACTTCAACGGTTCTTTTATCCACGAATGGATCTAAATCTTTCGAAAGGGAACTTGTTACTTAACGATACACATGACCGTTGATTCTGCAACTGAAGTGCGGGTACACTAATTTACACAGTAAACGCGAGCCAATCGATTTCAGAGTGCAACTGGACCTCTGTGGAAACTCGAGTCGTGCTACTTTTCGTCTCCTAAATCCTTTTGATCGTCTCCTATTTAATGGATTTCGTCTCCTAAAAATAGGAGACAAAACGGATCGTCTCCTAAATCTTTTGTCTCCTCTTAAAACGTCTCCTATTTTCAACGGATCGTCTCCTATTGTCAACGGATCGTCTCCTAAGTGTACCATGTAAACTGTATGGTATCGTCTCCTAAATCTTTCGGATCGTCTCCTATTTTGAAACGATCGTCTCCTAATTGGAATGTCTCCTACTGAATCGTCTCCTAAATATAGGAGACGATTGCTTTCGTCTCTTAGATCATTTCGATCGTCTCCTATTCCTCGGTGTATCGTCTCCTAAGTATTTTGCCACAAATGACGTTTCCACAGAGGTCCTGAGGGGGTAACCTAAAGGAGCGTCGTCTCAGGGTTACTCGGCATTTTGTCTATTTAAGGCTATTGTATCTGATTACAGAGTTTCCTAAATGTTCTATGCTCCTTTGTAAAGTGGCTTATGTCTCACAATGTCTACGGATGTCTCACAATGTCTCACAATGTCTACTAATGTCTCACAATGTCTCACAATGTCGCACAATGTCTACTAATGTCTACCAATGTCTCACTTTGTCTACACAGTACAGTAAAACAGTACAAAAATGTCTCACTTTATCTACGAATGTCTCACAATGTCTCACAATGTCTCACTTTGTCTACCAATGTCTACCAATGTATCACTTTGTCTACTAATGTCTCCTAATATCGCACAATGTCTACTTTGTCTACTAACTGTGTGTAGACATTTACACTTAATCCCCAAAACACTTTCCCAAATTTAAACAGACAAAATGCCGAGTAACCCAGGAGACGTAATTTAGCTTGAAGAATGGATCTTGGGTGCGAACATCCCTAACCCCAAGAAAGATCCGATCGATGTACCCGTATCGCTAACGCTAAAAAAGATCGGATCAACATTTAAGTTTGCAAAGATCCATGGCACTCCCACCGCCAACAGCACAGTCTTTCCTTCTCCTGAAGGTTGCTGCTCTCCACAAGAGCGACGACTAGACTATCCAATCGTACCGTATTGTAACCCATTGCTTATTACGGTACCTCTTGATTCGACCACCCCACCCCACTCCATTCCTATAACACGCTAACTAGCTAAGTAGCTAGCTATACTATCTATTCGTGTAATAGTATGCACGGCCGCAAACGCACCGAGTACAAGCATCGATTTGCGGATCCGCAAGTGGCGGCGGGTCTGGCACAAAAGGCGCAGCAATGGTACGCACTGAGCGACAAGGCGCTTTCCCTTCGTGAAAATGACGACGCCAGCATGACACTGCCCTTGTTGGACAAGATGCTCCGCGTCAATCCCGATCCCTTGCATTTGTGGAATATTCGGCGCAGTCAATTATTGTTGCAATCTGATAGCAATTGGCTCTCGACGGAACTGGCATTGACGGCGGCCGGTTTGGAACGGAATCCCAAAGCGTACGGGGCGTGGTTTCATCGCAAGTGGGTCTTACAGCGACAATCCATTACTACTCAAGTGTCTACTATGGAGTCGTTGCTGCAACAAGAATTGGCATTGACGGATCTCTTTCTCCAACGAGACGAACGCAACTTTCATTGTTGGAATTTTCGACGCTTTTTAGTAGGACTCGAGTTGCAGCTCTATGGCGGCACTACGGATCAAGACACTACTACGTTGGGAGATGGATCCTGGTGGATGACGACGACAACAACAGAGCAGGTCATTGGTCCACAAATTACGGCGGCATCCAAGACGACTACGACAATCGACTCGAACAACACTACCAAAATCCATTCCATTCTCCAACGCGAATGGGATTTTACCCAAGGCAAAATTGTGTCCAATTTTTCCAATTTTTCCGCCTTTCATTATCGCTCCAAACTATTGTTGCTCTCTTCGTTTGGTGACGGAAATGGTTGGTCCCCCAAATTGGCATCCACCAGTACCCAGTCCGTCCAAGCCATGGCCGAGCAAGAATGGTCCTTGATGGAGAATATCATGTTTACCGAACCCGATGATCAGACCATTTGGTGGTATCATCGATTCCTCCTTGATTTTGTCGTAACACAACAACAACAATCAGCAGCAGACTGGTACGTTCCGTGGTTGGCACGACAAGCCGAGACGTTGCAAGTATTGGTCGAAGAAGACGATTCCGAACGTGGCTGTAAATGGGGTCTCCTGGGATGGCATTTGGTACTCTCGCGACTTGTTGCCAGTAGTGAGGAAAACAAGGAAGAACGCCACCAACAAATGGAGACCGTCCTCGATCGCCTCATTGAGGTTGATCCGGATCGGACCCAACGGTACCAGATTATGAAGAAACAAAAGCAACAAAAACCACAACCATAGTTATAGTTTGATGGTAAAAGGAAAACTGCTTGGTTTTGTTAAACTTTTTAAAAACTAATCACAAGATTGATGATTCAATCTACATGTATTGCAGATTTGACAAACCGAGATTTCGTCATCCAATGAAAGAAAACAGGGGGTGCAAGCATGCCTGCGACTTGCTTGGTAACGTTTCTGTGATGCTTAGCTACTGTAGCTTGGATGTGGGATGGGAAACTAGCCAGGGAGCTGCTATGCTGCGTAAGAGATGGATTATGTCGGTACTGTAGTATTATCACCCATCGCAGTCTGGGGACCCTGCTCAGAGTTTGCAAGGATAGCTGCACTTGGGAGGAGTGATACTTGTAGCGGTACTCTGCCCTCTACTTTACGGCTAGCTAGCTCCCGTAGTAGAGGTGTGGCCACATAAAAGCGTTTTGTGAGCAAACTGGATCCGATTGAGAAACCAATGCTGCGACAAAAATAGCTCACAATCATAATATAGGTACTCCAAGTTCCGACGGCAATCTCACGAGACACGACGCATAGTGCTGATTGTTGTTGCTGTCGCACATTCTTCTGTTGTCGCCCTTCCTCAAAACGACACATCATACCCAAGATGAACCGTACCTGGGCGACGTCTGAGTTGCGCCACCTTTCGGACCTGCATGTGCTGGCCATTTCCAACGCTTCCTTGGAACTGGTTCAAGCTGCCTTTGATGCGGACCCAGAAGCCTTGACGGAGGCTGTAGTGGAGGATGCCTTCTGCTGTGGATCATCTGTTGAGATCCTACTTTTTCTGGCGGAAAAGGCCGCGTATGTTGGCAACATAGATATTTGTGAGATGTTGGCAAAACGATTCCTGGCAGACATACCCTTGCTCCAGTCGAGCCCCGCTAATGCAGCAGAAGTCACAGAGAAACTCAAGGAGCTGGTGCGCGCATTTCCAAGAGTACTTTCCGAGCAGGGCGAAACGTGTGCCTGTCCACTGGAAATTGTCCTATTCTCCACTGTATTCCCTCAAGATTTACTGGACTTCATGATAGAATTGTTACCAAGAATTGAACTTTTTTATGTCAGCGACAACTATATTTTGCCAGTGGATGATGAACCCTTTCAGCAACAAAGGAGGACATCTCTTGATCCCCATTTCATGAAAAGCATTGGTGCAGTTTTTGGGAAGGTGGAAGAACTTCACATTCATCGCAATGATTGGAAGGCATCTGAGCTGTCACAGTTGCTGCCCTTGATCTGCCATAGCACCAACTCTATCAAAAAGTTGCATTTTGATATTTGTCCAACCCAGGAAGTTGCCAACACTTGGTCAGACCCAAACTTGATAGCTCCAGCAAAGAAAACACTGGAAGACAGCGGGGGAGATTGCTCTATCAAGGAGGTTTCAATATCATTTTGTGGTGCTGACAAACCACCAGACTTTTCCATCCTGAGCTTGCTTTTGTACATGAAAAATCTCTGTCGGTTGGACATTCGCATTAGTGATACGTGGAGAGCCACCCAGGAACTGTGTGATTCTCTCCGTGATTTGCTGAAGCAGGGAAGACTTGGGGAACTCAATGTGGTTGCTGTCACTGGTAAGGACGGGCTGTTCTTGCCGCTACTAGATGCGGCTGATAAAAGTGATACCCTGGTTGACCTGAGGCTGCAGAAATTGCAGAGCCAAGCCGAAGTCGAACTATACCAGGATGCAATTCTCAGAATCCTTGATCACAACACTCAATTGGAGGATGCTTCGATCTGTAAGGATGACTGTGATTCAATGGAAGCACGAGTCAGCAATAAACTATGGTTCCTGGATCAGACCGAAGGCAACCATAAGCAAAGACTCATCGATTACAACACACTCTTGAATATTTGTGGGCGAGGAAAAGCCAAAGCAGAGGCTACATGCCTCCAAGACTTGATTCACATGATATCTCCCCAGATTCTTTTGACGGAGATAGATTTTCTTGCTTTCACTAGCTACAGCAAGCAGGAGCTTATCACAATGCTGCAATATGGGCTCCTCCAACAACAACCAGCTATGTGGTCACTGGTGCCAAAGGAAACAAAGCCAGCTTTGAAAAATGGCTCTAGTGGCAAGGAAGGCCCCCAGGAGCAGGAGGGTGGGGGCGCACGAAAGCGCAAGGCCAGTTGGGCCCCCCGATGAGTCTTGTTCATGGAGAGGATGTTGAAGGGCGCCAAGAAGGAATTGGGTTGTCATCTGTTGGCCTCTGATTGAATGTGGTGTGATAGAACCTTACCGGTAACGCACACGAAACTACTCAGGAGTAACGACAGTATAGTTTGTACTAGCTAGAGGTTTCCATCAGAGTGATACCGTAGTCTCCTTTCAAACACTACTCGATTGGAGGTGGGTTTGATCTGTAATGATGGTGTAACAGATAGCCCAATATTCTATTACACTTCCTGGAAGTTTTGCCCTCTCTTTTGCTGCCCTTCCAAATTCAAGGTCTCGCGTTCTTTCCCTTTCGTGAGAATTGGACCAAATTTCTCCTTTGAAGCTAGATAAAAATATATCTTATTTAATAGTAAAGGGTTATGGCTTCGCGAAATCTTTGACGAGCTCATTGAAAGCATGAATCGAAAGCGTGAATCGAATCGAGTGTTGGCGTGGGAGTTGACTGGATGCGACGAGAGCTGTGGGGAGTCCCAATATGGAGCTCCCAAACTTTAGAAGAAATGCGATCGCTCTTGGAACATGCTAGCTGGACTCTTGACCTCCAAGAAGCCATGTGGGAGCCCATCCATAGTCCTGCTTCAAGTGCGAGTAACATCCTCCCCCCTCGCATCGATATCTGCTCACAAAACGAAAACAAAGCCAAAAGCAACAAAGCAACAAACCAAAACAAAACAAACTAATCAACCATGATGCTCATCAGCAATAAAAACAAGTTCCTCACCTTTTGGGCCTTGGTTGCTACTAGCACTACTAACACCATCGTCCAAGGCTGCAGCTTGTCAGCCGATTTGGGCAGCCACAGTGAAAGCGACTATGATACCTGGAAAATGCAATCGTTTCGTGCCGCAGCCGGTTCCACCATTACCTGTGAACTAACATGTACGAGCGGGGGATCAGCCTCCATGAAGTTCCCCCGATATTCCGCAACGAAATCGGGCAACGATTGCAACATGGTCTTGACTCATCAACTTTCCAAGGATGAGCAAATGGCCATGTTGCACGTACACATCGAAGCTGACGCACCTCAAGACTTGTATCTTGATTGCTACTGCGATCAAGAAGCCATTCAGACACCTGCTCCCACCGAGGCACCAAAGACACCGGCGCCCACCGAGGCGCCCACTGATGCGCCCACAGCCGCTCCCACCGAGGAGGCCACCGAGGAGGCCACCGATGAGCCCACACACGCTCCTACCACGACACCGGCGCCCACGACTAATTCCAACGGGGTGCGGGGCGGCAGCGGCGGCAGCGGTGGTGGTAACAGCAATAGTAACTTTGGTCCTCCGCCTGCATATGCAGCACCTGCCGGCAATTGCTTCTCCAAGTCTGCTCTGGTCCAAGTGGCAAACAAGGGTGACATTGCCATGAAGGATCTACAAGTGGGAGACAGAGTTTTGACAACCAGTGGAACCTACCAACCCATCTATAGCTTTGGGCATTACCAAACTGATCAAAAGGCCACCTTTTTGCAGATTCACACTTCGACCAACAGCAGCAGCAAGCCATTGGAAATGACAGGGAACCACTTGATCTTTCTTGCCAATGGAGAAACGGTTCCAGCAAAGAATTTACAGCTAGGCGATGAACTATCCGCCCTCAACAAACATGCAGCTGTGGTCACCAAGATCAAGACAGTTGAGAGAAAAGGACTCTACATGCCACTCACGCCAGATGGAACCATTGTGGTCAATGGAATTGTGGCATCAACCTATGTTTCCATTCAAGACGATGCCCCCACCGTGATGGAACACTCTCGGTACTTTTTGTTGTCTAGTAGTGGTGCTGAACAGACCCTTTCCCACTGGTGGTTGGCTCCCCATCGAATGATTTGCATGAATGTGCTGTTGGCCAATAGCAAGATGTGTCACGGCAAGAACAAGGACGGTATCTTGCACTACCTGATAGCCGGCCAGGAGATGGCTCAAGCGGCAAACCAATACGGATCTTTGGTGCAGGTATTTGTGTTGGGAATTCCCCTGTTTCTCTTCTTTGGCTTGTTGAATCTGCTGGAGCATGTTTGCATGGGCCCTGCATTGGCCCCACTTGTCATGTTGGTGGGTTTCCTACTATCAGCTGTTGGTGTTTGGCTCCAGAACGATGAAAATGACAGTCAGAACACGAAGAAGAAGGTAGTCTAAGCCAACGGGGATATCGACTCAGATAGTTTTTAATGAAAGACAATCAACATCATGAAAGTTCCTAATTCTGATTTGCAATTACTAGGGTCGGCTTTCATGTTCTACTTTCATAATTATGCAATGACGGGAATTGAAACTTTTATACTACAGAGCCAGGAACTGGAGTCAGACCCTGGATGTTATTGTACAAATTGGAGGGATGGCGGTTTTAAAGGAGGCGAAGCGACAGACTTGTGCTGTTTGGTGGGTCGTCTACCACCGTGTGGGGTTCGATGCTGGAGGTGCGCCCAGAAAGAATATGCTATCATGCGTGTTGCGAGGAAAGTTCGCAGACAGCCGACGCGTCCCGGTATCGTACCGTAAGGAGGGAGGAGGTTGCAACGAGGACACTGCAAGCACGACTCTAATTCGGCTTGATGGAGAGCACAAGGGTCCCAATATCATGTAGCACCAATTCGTACTCAGTGGATTGGAAGTTTGACACACGCATCACTCCTGCTCGGCAGGCCAGCTAGTAGAGTTACATGGGAGTGTCAGTGCCGTAACAGTTTGCTCGGATGAGCAGTTCCTTGTTGGATTGCTAGATTGCGAGTTCGTCGGGCATGTCTGCCACAACGATGCGAATCACTTGGGCCGGAGCGTCAGGATTGCCGGATTCTACATCCTCCTCCAGAGGTGGTTCGTTGGTGGTGATTGTCGTGGGGGCAAGAATGGCGGGCCTCCTGCGGGAAAAGTCCTCCTCGTGGACAGGAGTACTTCCGTCCCAGTGACAACCGAGAGAAGTAGTACGCGTCGAAATGCTGGAAGCCGTAAGGGATGCCTTTGCCGTCACGGTGATGGATGCACTAGTGCATTGAGTCCTTTCGGCTTCTTTCGCGGAGGATTCCATTGGATCCGTTCTTCCAAAGCAGGATCGAATCCACCCCCAATCGGCCTGCTTCTTTCTGGACGACTTGCCGCTGGTGAGTTTCGGATGAATGTAGACGAGAAAGTTGAAAAAGCCCTGAATGGGTACAAAGAATGCCGTCAGCAAGTGGAGTGGATAGACTGTGGTACCGGACATTACTTGCACCAGTCGGGATATGGTCGGGAACATCCATGTGGCCACAAAGGCACCACAGAACCAGTAGCCCTGCAGTGCCACGCGGCTGGAATGCTTAAAGTGACTGTGCAGTCGGTCTTGCTTCTTTTTGAGATGCTTAAAGCCACCGGATACTCGTTGGAGGGCCATGGCAGCGGAGGACGTGATGGAGTGCAACGAGCTCATACTGATGTTGGATGCCACCGACACATCATCACTGACGTCGTCGTCGTTACACTCGTCGTCTCCACTTTCATATCGCCGATGCTCTCGCTCTAACCGCGAAAGCTCTCGTTGGTATTGAAAGTTGTACCGGCTCATCTTCTTTTCTTGTCGGTAGACACTGCGGTATACGAGCATCATGTTGACCAAAACAAAGGGAATGGTCAACCACAGGATGCCATAGTACAAGACCCACCGATAGATTGATGCATTGTCTCCTCGTTCACAGGTCGTCTCTCCGTACTTCCACGACTCTTGACAGCCCTGCGGAAGAGGGGCAATCCAACAGTCAAAGTCTTCGTTATTGTACAGATCCAACACGACCCCCGCCGTGGCAGTGGCCAATCCCACCACCCAGGGAATCAAGTGCAGCATGGGTTCCAAACACTGTTGGATCCGCTGTTGCTTCCATTTCAAGCGAATCTTGGCCAGATAAAAGGCCGACAGTCCGGCATTGTACAGTACGACCGAAAGACTGAATTGGGCAAAGAATCCTTGAGCGTTGCAGGTTGCCTGATTGCCACTGGCCCAAATGACGGGTTCTTGAGAGGGAATCGGCCAAGTAGACATGAAAAAGGCCAGCAGACTGACGAGAAAGTTGCACGTGCTCATACCCAAGAGGAGGCGATGATGCGTGCTCTGAAAGAACTGACCGGCCTTTAAAACATCGAGGATGATGTAGGCGCTTCCGCATAAGGACAAAAAGGCGGAAAATTTGGGAGCCAGCGCCAGTGCCTTGTCTTGGGCTGTGAACGATGATAACGATGATGTTTCAGCCATTGTCTTGGTGGTGCTTTATTAGCTGGGGTTCGGCGGTTGCTGATTGATGGAATGCAAGCAGAGGGCAAAAGTTTTGGCTGACGTTTGATGGGTGGTGGGAGATGCGAGATGAGAGAGCTGATGAGAGTGAGTCCAAGCAGCTCCAGCAGTGCGATCAGCGAAGAAGCAGAGACACCCCTTGGGCTCCCCTTGTCAGGAGCAGCCGCGTCTCTTTCCTGGTTTGGGCCGAAAAAGGTTTTGGCAACCAAGGAACACATCCAGGGGACAAAGCATTAGGGCAAGAGAACCGGTGAACCGGTGTCAATGGCTGTAAGTATCCATGTTCACCGCATTCGTCTCGACAGTCCCAGCGTACCATCGAATTTCTTGAGGTGACCATAGATTTTAACTCTTTCATTCTCCAGGTCTGTCCAGGCTGTGTACAGCTGTTCTGACAGTTCTGAGAATTCTCATTGTTGCTTCAATGTGTCACCGTTCCAGGTTCCAGGGGCTCCTCTGTACTGAGTATGACATAGTACATTAAACAGAGACAGTAGACAGTACTTAGAGTAGAGTCTATTACTACAATGACAATGTACATGACAATGTAGTAAAAGAAAGGAACTGGAAGCTCAGTTTTAAACGAGAAGTGAAGCAGCGTCAGAATGGCAAGCGACAGTACTGGAGTAAGTCCTCTTAAAAGTCTATGGCTGCTGTACCGGTACCGGTACGGTAGCCATCAAAAGCTCCATAAAACCACCAAGCCGTCGCAGTTCCCCTTGCAACCATTGCAATACATGAGCTCTTGCTTGGTACATACATGACATTGTAGTCTTGGCACCGGTACTGATGAGAGCTGAGCAGTACTATGATGCAGCTGGATGTCCTCCAAACTCTCACACCTTTACCTCACCTTTTCACGTTGTGCTCATGCTGAAGGACCATGATGTTGAAAAAAGCTGACGAACGCATTCATCGCCAAAGGGAGAGGAGTTACTTATTACAGTCCCTTCCAAATCTTGAAGGTCGCTCCGCATGCTACCGGTACATGTAGCTAGTCCAAGGATGTGGCTGACAGCGCAGATAGCAATGACCAATGACCCCACTGCCCACCTCCGGTAGGGCTTGGCTGCTACCGTAGACACACTCTAGATGCCGAAGAGCTCTTCTTTTGTACCGAAAACTGGTACGCTAGGAAGCTTCTGTCCCAACAAGAATCTTTCCTTGACAGTTCGTTCTAAACGTACACAGTGCGACCCCCTTCCATTCCTCATGCCTTCGTTGGCGTAGTACAACTTGAGCAGAGTGTTGGCTCTCCCACCACCACCCAGACCCAGCATCTGCTTTGCTTTTCCAGTACTGAGTACGAATACCAGTTACAGAGGGGTAACTGTAGCACCAACTGCCCTGCCAAGTAAGTATGGATGGAGGATGGAGGATGGAGGCTACCAGCCAGCTACCACTAACAATTGTGATCAAGCTTCTTTTGCCTCGACGCTTGATGCCGTAGCTATACCACGGAGCCCCTCACACAGACACAGCAAGCTACGCAGCATGTATCTCCTATGCTGGCTTGTAGAAGAAGCGAGCCGAGTGCTCTACGGTAGTCTAGTAGATAGTAGCAAGCTGGTGGAATAAAGCTCTCATCTGCTGGTTCAGCAAAGCAAGTACAGTTGACAAATCAACGTAGCTAAGCGCCAATTCCTGCCTGCAATTGCACTCTAAAAGTAGTTTGCTTGTACTGGGACAACTTGATATGCAGGACATGCAGAGGACTATTTGATTCGTGTGGCAGTCATGAGGATGGGTGCCTTGGGCAGTCCAATCTTTTTATGCTCGGCGACGCGAAACGTCCGTGCGGGTCCTTTCTCCATGCGTTGCAGTTGCGTCGTCAGCAAGGCTTCCAATTCGTCGCTACACTCTACTATAGCTTCCTCCCACGACGGCCCTTGTGTATTGGTCATGGCCACGGCTGCTTCCAACAAGGTTCGTACGGCCAAATCTTCTTGTAGATTGCTGCCTGGATAGGTCATGATACTGACCATTCCTCCCGTTCGAATGGACAGCAGGGCATCGACAATGGAGGATATCGTCGATTCGACTTTTGTGCAAGCCGCCTTGTCGTCGCTGTTAGGGAGATAGCCCAAATTGTACACTACCAGACCGGGTTCCCTAGTTTCGTCGTCCGTATTGGGCAATAATGGTGCATGCGATTGTTGGAGTATCTGGACTCGTCGAGACATGGTCGATGATGAGAGTATCTTGGACAAGGCATCGTGCGTGGCGTGACACGCTTGTTCTTGAACATCCATACAAATGAGTTTGGCGTCGCGATTCAAATACAAGTCTTCATTGGCAAACAGGATAGATGCCATTCCTACGGCATCGTATCCATTGCCACACGTGGCATCAATGGCCAAATCGTCGTGCGGTCGTAATACGGACGACCATAACCAATGTGCCAATGCGGTCAAACTAATGGCCGGATTTTGATTGTAGCGTAAATCGGTCGGTGTGAATTGTGGTTCTTGTGGTGGTGCTACTGTGGTTGTAGTTTGAGCATTGGTGGAGGATTCTTGTTTTGTCTTGTCTGGATTCTTCTGGCGGTTGGATGTGGTGGAAAAGGTTCGTTTTGCTCGATTGGTAATGGAACCCAAAAGTTCATTGGCTACTTCTTGTTTGGTGCTACGTTGGGTGTCTGTAGAGTTGGCATTATTTGTTTCTGCTGCAGTCGGTAAGGAGAGCAATGCGTCCAAAGCATCTGCAGAGATGCTTTCGGTTTCTTCCTCTGAGAAGCCTTGTTTTTCCAAAATGGTTTGCCTGGATCGACTGGTAACGAAACCCAAGAGATCATTTGCAATATTATTGGTTTGTGTATCATCTGAATTGGTACCAATAGTAATATTCGTAGACGTGTTGGTCTCAGTAGTAGTGGCTGTGGCATCCATAGACCGTATCAAACCAGCCAGCAACTCCTCCGACGAGACACTATTCTCTTTTCCTTCTTCTGGTGACGATGCTGGAGTTGACACCTCATTCTTGGTTTCGGAAACGGTTCGCTTGGCTCGACTCAGAGCACTTTTGAGTAGACTTTGCACTGCTTGAGGTGGCAGAGGTGGTTGTTTCTCGGCATATCTGCGGGTGATGTGCAAGGATCGACGAGACGACGATGATATGACGCGGATGGGAAAACATCGCCCAAGAGGTGCCATTGTCGTCATTACTACTATCATCAGTGTCATGCGTGTCAGCCGGAACTTATTCAAGACCGTCATGCTTTCATACAGTACTCATACCATAGTGGTCCTCTTTCTCTCTTCCTCTTCCCACTGTTGCCTGTTGGCTGTTGGATCTTGGATCTTTGGATCCTTCCTGCTCCGATTTTGGCTCTGCTGGCTTCTATGAAAGAGAATAACACCTCCCACCTCCTATTTGGCTCCCTTGCTCTGCTGGCTTCCGAGGAAAGCACACATCACACCACAACACCTCCAACCTCCAACTCAATCGGCTCTGGAATACCGATAGAGCACTCCAAAGCTCACCAACCAAGCTAGCTGCTATTGTAATACAACCACACACACCATGATGGACACATCTTCCTTTAGCATTAGTCAAAAGGGCTGTCTCGCTGCCAATCTCGCCTTTTGGACGGCGTCTCTACTCAATTTTGTGGCAGACGAATTGGCGCAACAGTCCCAACTGCCAATAGCGAAACGTCTACGACAATCCAAACTCCAACCCGTCTTTCTCACACGCCACGAACTTCGCGATGTCTTTTTACTGGCTGCCCTCAACATGATACTGGTGGCACCCTTCCTGTGTTGTCCGCTGTTTGAACTATTGTGGAATTGGTGTCATCCAACTCGACTCGCCGAAACGGATGACTGGCACTGGCAACGAGAACTGATACGACTGCCCATCGATATGTTCCTCAATGAAGCATCCTTTTATATAGCGCATTGGATCATGCATGCATCACCCTATATTTACCAGCATGTCCACAAGGTCCATCATCGATTCCAGGCGCCGTGTGCCATGGCGGCCGCCTATGCGCATCCCTTGGAATTTATCTTTGGAAATGTCGCTGCCATTGGGTTAGGGCCTATAGTGACCAATGCCCATCCCCACACGGCCTACACCTATTTCGCCCTGGCGATACTCAGTACGTGCAAGGGACACTCCGGATACGATATTCTCAATGCCCGGACACACGATGATCATCATCGATATACCAAATTCAATTTTGGTGTGTTGCATTTGGGAGATTATATCATGGGAACCACGTATACGCCTCCTCATCACGACAAGAGCAACAACAAGCAACCGTAGTTCTTTACAAGTCCGCGAAAGAAGGACTCATACACTGAATGACACGAATGCACCAATGCAATTGAGGCAATGCAGCTGGGCGTCACTAGTCTAGTCCACCGTAGCAACATTAGACATGTCGGTTTCACCAGTACTGGTACAACCGATCATGAGATTAGAGTATTCATGGAATCCATATATATTATGGTATTGTATTCGTTCAGAGAACGGGTGCAAGGTAATAGGAATCAAATCGAACTATTCGGGTTATACACTGATGGAGGAAGAAGCATCCGACAAGTGCAGTTCGGAGGACCCACTAGCCATAGTCTCCTCCTCTCCAATGTGAACACGAGCAAGAAATCCTCCATAGGTGTTACCAGCATGAGCACCAAATGTAAACCCTGCCACAAGGCGTCCGTGCTTCACCTTGTTCTTGCCACTGCTGTAAATCTGCTCGTAGAATTGGGTACCCAGACTGGCAGACACAAGATTGCCGTACTTGCCAGCAATATCCAAAAGCTTGTCACCCGCAAGGAACTGCTTTATCTTTTGCATAACATGAGAATTGGGCTGATGCAGCAAGAGGGCATCCACTTGAGATATTCGGATGCCTTGAGAGCTCAACCATCCTTTCATCTTGGGGGCGAACTGCTTGGCAGCATCCGTATTCAAACGACCAGTGACTTGGACACAAGAAGTGTCTTTGTTGGCTTCCACATAGGTCTGAAAGGTAAACATGGACGTGTCCGAGACAGAATTCACTTTCAGTAGTTCAAAGCAGGTGTTGCTCTTGGTTGTGTCCACGACTTGTGATGCATGATGTGCCCCTTGCAAGACAAAGGCACTGGCTCCATCCCCAAACAAGAGATAGTTGATCCATTGAGTCATTTCATTGACCTTGGTGGTCTCTTTCCAATCTCGGCGATGGAAGCTATTGGAAGCAATCACCAGGATGTTCTTGAAATCACCACCTGACAGCATGGCCTTGGCCATTTGAAAGGGAGGCACAACTCCAGCACAGCCAGAGTCTTGGTGTTGCAGGAGGCAGTCAGGTCGCAGCCCAGGCAAGGCAGTGGGGTATCCTCTCATGCAGTGGTTCAGGCCCAAGTCATCTCTTCTTCCTTCCTTGGGTAACCGGTTGGAGCCAGAGACATGAATGATGCAGTCAATCTCACTGGCAGAGACACCAGCCTCATCCAGAGCCATCTTGGCAGCAGAAACACTCATATCAAACTCTGAGATATCCTTGCAGTCTTCAGGCAGCTGATGTTCAAAGACTCTCTCAAATACTGACACATCTGCAATTGCAATGTTGGTTGATCCCAGATAACGCTTTGCCCAGTCCAATGCTACAGGCTTTCCTGTCTTGGGGTTGTGAATGCCAGCATCCACCAACTTTTGCATGATGATGTCAGTGTCAACCAGGGCTCCTTTTCCTTGGAGCTGGTCCACACCTGGCACTGCACGACCACAACCTGTAATGAATGCTCTTCTGGTGGTGCTGTCATTGCTTTCAGCGTGCCAGGAGTTCTTGGCTGATCCTCTAGACGAGGAAAAGAGTGATCGAATGAATCTCATGTTGCTGCGGACGGTTTAATGTTGTTTTGGTTGCGGCTCTTTGTTTCGGATGCGGTGTCGATTTTATGAGGACCCGGAATGAGCCTTCGCTTTACAAAGTATTGATTTTGTTTGCCTCGCCTGTTGTGTCGGTTGTGCTGCCGAGCGATATTTTCAGAACCCAAAAGGCGCCTTCGCTTTGTTTGGTTGCGTTTTCATCCTACTACTTTTGCCAAGGACTGAGCGACGATGGGTAGAAATAGACGTTTGCCTGACCGCAAATGACTGCAGGTCGTTTGTGTGCATCATGCTTCAACCGTTGTGTAGCTCGAGACTGCAAATCAGTACAGGTCCTACAGTCGTACCGTCCGTGAGGGTCATCATGCTTCACCCGGTATGTAAGTTAGAGGCTGCTAGCTAGCTATAACAAGATTATCCTTCGTAGTTTTACTGAATTGGTTTAGGATGGGTTTAGCTATCAGGGACCATCCCAACGAATGAGAGTGGTGACGGTTGCTTGCGCCCTAGCGAGTAATCGGTACCGGTAACCCCCTATTTATTTTAATTAATAAACGATCCAATCTCCCGGTCTTTTTACGATGGGTCATGCTTCCAAAACAGCTGCAGGTCACCCCACTGCCGGACTGTCGGTAAGGTTTTTAAATAATCATTGCTTTACACACAGACACAAAGTCGTTTGAATGGTTTTCTTATTAAAGCCCTGAAGACTGCCCAGAGTCCCGGAGTACTCTGGACTGGACACTGGACACTGGACGGCAACATTCATGTCCCTGATACACTGTTGGCCATCATCACCGCGCCGCTGGTCTCTTTGGAATTACGGCATCACGTCATTGTTTGCAAGTTGGTGTGATATACTGTTGGCCATCAGCGCGACGCAGGTCGCGGGGTGCAGCCAGGTATTTTCAAGAGTCGAAGGTCTTGCTACCGAACATAGTTTTGAATGGTTACGGTATCATTGCTACGGGAGAAGGCTCTTCCAACATGCATTTGCTAATAGCACTACATGAACTGAGAGGCATTGCAAGAGAGGATCAAGTGATGTGTATAAATGCAGACTCTAGAAATTATTGCACTTTGGTTTGCTAGCAAGTTTTGCGAGAAGCTTGTGCTTCCTTTATGCTGCCTTGGGCATGGCGAGTTGTATGTCGCGTTGTGCAGCGCGATTTGGTCGGGGCATGGGTTGGGAAGCAGCCATCAAAGTTTCGAAATAGGCGTCGACCCTTTCAGAGTCAATCTTGGAGGCAAGTCTTGGCACGTCAGATTCACCGTTGTAGGCCGAACCTCTTTGGCTTTGTCGGAATGGGATAGTTCGGGATGAACGCCTCAAACTGCTTGTATGGTGACGCCTCGAAGCCCTTCGTTTCTCGACGACTTCGTTCGTGGTCTTCTGAGTGGATCCCGCGTGCTCGCCCTTCGTGGCAGAATCCAGCACGGCTACTATGGAGGCCCTCGTGGTCAACCTCTTCTTCTCTTTGTCTTCTTCAGAAGAAGCATCTGCAGCGGCTGAATCTTTGATACTTTGTTTCTTCTTTTTCCCTTTCCTCTTCTTCTTGTCCGCTTTCTCTTTCTTCTTTAGACTGCCCCCCAAGCCCTCTACAATGTACTGATGGATTTGTTCTTCTGTCAAGTCAGGTCGAAATTGTCGAGCACTTGTGTTCTCGTGTTTTTTCTTACTCTTTATAGTGAGTTGATGACGGCCCAGCACCATCTCTTGCAAGAGAATCTGTTCCACCTCCTCGGCAGCAAAGGCTGGGCTACTCGTCGTTCCGCCACTGCCTACCATAACCTTTCTTATTTTGGAAAACATGCTGAAGTTTGTTAGTGTTTGTTTCACTTATTATGATCGAATATATTGTGAATCTAGGAGGCGATCCTTTACATGTCAAGCAATACTACTGTACTGTTGTTGAAGGAGTGTTCAGTCCAGGGCTGAGGTTGAGGGAGGCCAAAATGTGAGCCAAGCAAGTCCAAAACAGCTTGAGCTGAAAGAAGGCTGGGTTGAAGAAGGATTTATAAGGAGAACACTCCAGGGAGCAGAGGAGCAGGAAACTTTCCCCCAAGGGGGCGTATACAAATAAATAATTCTACTCCAGTAATCTGCCACCGGTACCGTACGGTACCTTACCGTTACCAAGCTGACCACGGGAAGCTTTTCTCCGCTGGGAATGTTGCGGTCGCGTTTCTAATGGATCATCAATATCATTGAGAAGGACTGGTCTCCCAGCCGCAGTGCTTTACGGCGAGCAAGAGAGCACCATTGCGTTGATACTTGCTCCAAAAAGGAGCTAGAAATGAGTGGCCAACAGGTCAATTCAAGGGAATTGAGCATCAAGCATGGCATAGACAAGCCCCTTGACTGAATAGAAAACATGAAACAAATCATACGATTCTAGTTCGCAAATGCATGCAATATGAAAAACTATAGGTTTTAAGCTGCCGTTGGCGTCCTCGACGACTTCCTCGAGGTCGCTCTGTTGAGGGCCACCGGTGGGTCCACAGTGAGGTTCGTCTTCACGATATCCAAAAAGGCGTTGGCTTTGCTCGTATCGGTCTCTGATGAACCGTACAGTTCCAATGCCAGCAGAATTTGCTGTGGGTTAAGATCCTTGACGCTGCTTTCCTTCTTTAACGTAGAGCGAAGCTGTTTAGTGGATGGCTGTTGGGATGCTTTCGTACCTTTCTCGCCAGCCCCCTTCGTTGGCTTCAGTTGGTCTACAAGGGACTTCTTCCTCGAAGCGAAGATGTCACGGCATGATTGAGCACCACCTCTCAGCGCTGGTCGAAGGGACTTCTTGCTTTTGTTCACCGCGATACCTCGATCGAGGCACGGTTCACTTGAAACCCTTGCCAAACGGGCCTCCCAGCTTTGCTCAAGTCTTCTATCCGAGGAGGTTGACGGAGGGGCAAGGCTTCTCTCACGTGCATCTTTCTTCAGTTGTTTTGCCCGAGAACTTTCTCGCCTCTTGTTCTTGGGGGTGCCGGTATCCTCGAGAGATTCAAAGATGATACTCTGCAGCTCGTTTTCGGTCAGAGTGCTGGACGGGAAGAAACTCGTGGAGCTGCTGTCGTTGGCAGAGCCAAAAGGGCCATTCCTATCACTGGATGGACGGCAATACCGTCCCACCTGTCTTTCACTGTCTGTGTGATGACACGAAGAGGTTGCGTTGCCCATTGCTTGAATTTAAAGATTGTTTGGCTGGATCAAAGGAGGCTTCGTTGCTTCTTTTCTGGCTTGGAACTGTGAGCAAAGGAGGAGGAGGAGGCAATATCATGTGAGCTGATTCCAGTGGGCCAAGAAAAACACTTCGGATAGAGGATACGGAGTAGGTATTGGATTTGGGTCGTCGACAAAGCTCTACAGTTGGTTGATGATACCCACTGGGTTGGAGTCGCCCTTGTTCTTGGCTCTTAGCCATTCGATCGATAAGAAATAATTGAATGCTGCGTCAGAAAACAGTCAGTGAGGACTGTAAGCTATCCATTACACGGACGTCCATTACCACTAGGCACCCTCTTGGAAAGGACCCTCAGCAAGCGCATAGTTTTTAGAACTATAGCGGGGTGTTGACTGGGTTGGTCCTTCACAGTGGTCGAGGTCGCCACTGGCTGGCCAGCTACTGAGTGCCGGTGGCTACATTCCTGTACCGTCCGGTTGAGCTGAAGAGAGTCGAGTGACAGTCACAGTCGAGCCGTTGCTTACGTTGGTGCTAGCTTGTAGTGCCGGGGGATGGAGACAATCGGTGCAATGGATTGTCTGGCGAAGTCAAGCAATTGCCCCATCCCCCGAAATTACGGGCCGCTGCCCCACAAAGTTGGTGGAACATTGCGGAAGCTAGCTCTGTACCGGTGCGCGGTACGGTACGCTGTACCGTACTAGTACGGTAAAACCCGGTAGTTTTCAGCAGCCCCGTAAATGACAGATCCAGCAGAGCATCGGTCGTTACCACCAAGGACGTACAGTAGCCAGGCACAACCACTGTAGCTTTCTTAGCCCCAACCAGTGAGCTGGTATGTGTACATTTGATATTGTGGATAGGTGGCTGGCCTCTCTCCTGACGATACAGTAATCTACCGCCTGTGTTCGAGTGGCTAGGCATTGGGCAGCAAGCTAGACATCAAGTCATCAAGTCGCAACCCTCCTGCAGCACACTCCAAACAACGGGCGCCTTTGCCATCGGTCCGGACTGCGGGCATTCCACTCTGACCCTTTAAAGAGCGCCGACGAAACGCGAGAAGCCACGCCGCAGTGACGCTGTGCCCAGGATCGCCTGTCGTCCACAGACAACTGCGAGAATTGAGAGTATGCTCAGGTTTTAGGAGCGTTATCTACATTGGCTGATTGAAGGCAGACAAGAATAGTGGCCAGGTGCGTCGATTCACCAGGACCGAAACACGGCCGGAAAATACAAATGCAGTCCCGGCCGGCCTAAGCATAGCCGTCGCTCCCCACTTGTTTCGTCAGCGTAAACGCAGTCACGAGAAGCCCCAGAAACACCGGCACCAAAGCGCCTAGGGTCCTATACATCTGCTGATGCCGTTGCTCCAGCTCCAGCTTCTCTCGCTTGGCTTTTCGCTCGGCCCGTTTGGCAGCGATTACTTCAGGGCTATCCGGCGCTCTCGGACTCTTTCTTCGGCGTTGTTGTTTCCTCCGTCCTCCTCGGCTGCGGCCGCCATTGCGTCGTTCCTTGAGTTTTGTCTTTTCTTCACGGACCCATTCTTCTTCTGTCAGCGGCATATCGGGGAACCGTTCACCCGCCTCAAAGAGTTCGACCTTGCTGTTCTTGGCTGCACCCAAACCAATGTCGGCCAATCGCAGAAACTGTCCTCCATCTCCTTCTCGTCGTATCAGGTAGATGCGATCCACAGTAAATGTCAAAGACCCATCGGCAAGCTGAGGATAGTTCTGCTCAATCTGCTTCTTGGCCACCAGGGCATCATCTAAATTGGCGTAATGGGAAATTGTCATGTGTGGTGTGAATACGGGCCGGGGCTGATCCTTGCAAATGGGAAATGCGTCTTCTAGATGCTTGTGAAGTGTCAAGAGCGGTGCTTCTGTGCCTTCTTCACTCTGTGTGGTGGTCAATGGTGAAGACTCTGGATTCAACCACAGCACACCTCGCTGTTTCCCGCCAAAGGTCCCCAATTCTTTCAAGATGACGTTGAAAGGTTCCACCTGCTTGGTTGCCGTGTGCAATTGTTCCACCAAGTCCTTGAATTTCTGAGCATCATCATCCTTGCCGCCCACGTCCAAAAAGGGATAGAGCAAATTGGCATGATGAGGCCATCGATAGTAGCCTGGATCATTGAGCTGTCGTCTCATTTGACTGACCGCCTTCCACACGTGCTTGTTGCTTGGCGGAGGGACCATGCAGACAGACATGTGATGTACTTTTCGAGGCTTTGGCGCTGCCTTGGTGGTGGCCTGTTCGTCCGTGGTGCCTTCTGGCGGCTTTTCGCTGGGTGATTGCTGCATGATGGTTCTTGTTGCCTTAGCTCTTTGAAAATTAAAGTTTCTGCTCGGTTGTGGGGCACGCAAAACAAATCCAAACGTTTGTCGTGGTAGAGGCAGAGCGATGAATAGTGAAGCAAGGACCGATCTTGTACCGCTCAAACGTGCCATTTCCACGAGCGCAATCAGGAGGATCCGGAAAAGGCGGAAATGTTGCTTTTCGACCCTCTTATTACATCTGGCCATGTCCAAGGGCCGGAGAGAGTACCAAGCTGCCAATCCAAGAGGAGATTCTCCCTGAATATATCAAACTGCTCTCCGCTCCATTGACTGCTGTTGGTGGTTGTAGGATCCATCTGAGATGGTGGATCTTCAAATGTTTAAATCGGTAGAGCTGTAATTCATATGCCCCCTGGGTCGTCTCCGTTTCCATAAATCTTTTATTACCAACACCTGAAACAGGATTCATTCAAAAAAGGATGCTTATGTCTTTGAGCGAGCAATGAGCCAGTGAGTGAGAAAAGATCCAATTCAGCGTCCCAACAAAAAACAAAGACGTCACATGCCAACAAACTCACTCAGAACACGGCCATAACAAAGAGGATAGACACATGCATGTTGTTATTATATTAGAGTAGAGGTGCCCAGCTCTCTGTTAGTGTAAGAATCGAAGAAGAGGCGACAGCCAACAGTGTTAGCTCTGGGTGGTTTGCCTTGAAGTCAGTGCCTACTTGGGTAGGGGCAAGGCTCTTGGCAACAACATACTCAGAGCAACAACTGTCGTCCTTTCGATTGCCATCGCCACCACCGCCGCCACCACCAACCAACGTCACCGCCAACCAACACCATCACTGTCTCTACCACCGCTCCAATCCACCGTCTACCTACACCGATCCCTTACCACCACAAACCAACTAACCAAATGTTGCCGCCTTCGGGCTACGCCGGAGGCTATGGTCAATTTTCCTTGACGTAACCATTTCAATTTAAATTGTAGTAGCCAACTCGTTATTGTCGGCTTAGAGTAAAGGTATCGAAATAATGAACCGGAAGAGGAGAAGTGGCTTTCATGTTTATCAGTCGAGTGGCTTTCATGTTTATCAGTCAATGGCCGTCCCTCGTTGGTCCTCTCTTAAACGATTTGTGGGCATGAATTATAGCTATATTTGTTGTACCAGAAGATGGAAAATTGAACTTGTTGCTAGTCTACTGGTCTTTGTCTAACGGAAGGTTAAGAGAGGGTAAACAGTCCTCTCCGACTCGACGCACGAAACAAGGTGTCGATCCTCTTCGCTGCAGTTCAGTTCCATAAATTCAGTCAACGAAAACAGCCTCTCCTCGACAATGGCCGAAGCGACCATGGCGAAACACTGACGAAACACTCCACAATGACGGCTTGTTGCGTTTCTTGTTTGCTGGCTCACTGCAGCGGCGTTTCGTTCAGCTATCTCAGCCCGGTAGCGGTAGCGACATCCTGTTGTTGGCTGCCGTACATCGCGAGAACGCTTTGTTGGTTCGTTGTGACTCGACTCTTGTTGCCTTACCATTGTCCTTGTGCCGAAAGTGCGAAAGCAAAAAACGTTAAGGGTAGAGTTATGGATCTCGTCAACGAATTTCTGAATCGAATCCTTCACACACACGAATGAGGGCTCTCGGAGACTTATTCAGGAAACAGTAGTAAACATCAAAAGAAATAACGAACCACCACTCATTACTTAGTGCCAACATTCGGAAGTATCACCGATTCACCCCCAGAAGCCATCTATCAACACAAGAACAACCCCACCATGATGGCACCATGATGAAACAACAACAAAGACCATCAACAACAGTCAACAACATCACTACTACTATTGCTACTACTATTCATAGCTCCGAAGACCTCCGGTGGTCGTGCGATATGGCTTCGGTGTCGCGATCTGTTGTTGTTGTTCTGTTGTTGTTGTTGATTCCCCCTCCTCTTCCCCTCTTTGTTACTAGGCCGCTGCGCGGCCCCCCTCCTCCTGCCCCCGGGACGATACTTCGGCCTTCGGCCGAAACTTGGGTGTTTCTTGCTTCGCCCCGGAACAGCTCCCTCGCTCATTCATGCGAAACTTGTGTGAAAAGCGAGGCGACTTTCATGTGCATGTACATGCGTTGACTGTATCCCGTCAATACAATACTAGTCAAATACGTAGACTTCTACAGAGGCCTCTAAGTATTGCACGCCGGGTATAATTCAAACCTCTGCCCCCAACAGTACCCTTACCCCTAAAGCAAGTCGTCTCCGGGAGACGAAATACATGTCCGGTATTTGAACAGGCCTTAGTACGATACCGATACCGAAGATCTTTCAGGATTGCATGGGCTCCCCACCAACATCGGAGCTAAAATAGGTCATCATCTCAGGATGGGTTCCAATCCGGCCCTTGCTTTCGTCATTTCGGCCGTGAAATTCGTTTTGCTTTTTTGTTTTGCTTAGCTACCTCTTCAGAGCGACCCGGAGCGCGTGTAAGCTCAACAAAACTCGTACTTGCATTATGATCAACTAGCAACGGGAAATTTGGAAGATAGAGTGAGTCTGCCTCGGACTAAATAGATCGACGCATAAAAGCCAGAAACGACCAGCGCCAAGACTTTTCACGCCACCGGCATATGCTACCGCTTTAGGCTCCAGCCAGGTCTTGCAGGAGCTAACACCCCAAGCCAAGACCTAAGAGACCCATGCAGCTTTTCATTCCGGTTCCTGATACAACAAGACCTGGGGATATCCGCGGGAAGATTGTCGCTGGTTTCCTGCGACGTACTGTCAATCCAAAGCTGGAGTGGGTGGTTGGGGTTTCCATCTTTTCTTTGAGTCGCGGAAGCGTATACTCTATATCCTATAGTGGGAATAAAAGGAGGCCTGGTAAAAACTACTCGAGCGAACCCAAGAAGATATTATCACAGGGGTTTTACAGTAATAGATTTTTGAAGGGGTTTAGAGTCCGGTAGGTGGAGTGGGATCTTCCCGACATGACTAACCACATTCCGTAACACAAGAGGGCAGCAGTCCGTCGCAGATCTTGTAGCCGTTGGGCTAGCTACCCGTAGGTATAGCCAGACAGCTTCTAGCTGGCAGATCTTGTGGCTGATGCAGCCAGCGAGGATTGAATCTGGTTTGATTCCTTGCTCACAAAACACAAACCTGAACAAAAGCAACCCACAATATGAAGTTCTCTCTTATTAACACTATCTTCCACTCACGCAAAGCTGTTGTCAAGTCCAAGCACAACCAGCTTGAACACACAGATAGTTCTACCAGAAGAGCATTCATTACAGGTTGTGGTCGTGCAGTGCCAGGTGTGGACCAGCTCCAAGGAAAAGGAGCCCTGGTTGACACTGACATCATCATGCAAAAGTTGGTGGATGCTGGCATTCACAACCCCAAGACAGGAAAGCCAGTAGCATTGGACTGGGCAAAGCGATATCTGGGATCAACCAGCATTGCAATTGCAGATGTGTCAGAATTTGAGAGAGTCTTTGATCAGCAGCTGACTGAAGATTGCAAGGATATCTCAGAGTTTGATATGAGTGTTTCTGCTGCCAAGATGGCTCTGGATGAGGCTGGTGTCTCTGCCAGTGAGATTGACTGCATCATACATGTCTCTGGCTCCAACAGGGTGCCCAAGGAAGGAAGAAGAGATGACTTGGGCCTGAACAACTGCATGAGAGGATTCACCACTGCATTGTCTGGACTACGACCTGACTGCCTCCTGCAACACCAAGACTCTGGTTGTGCTGGAGTGGTGCCTCCCTTTCAAATGGCCAAGGCCATGCTGTCATGTGGTGATTTCAAGAACATCTTGGTGATTACTTCCAATGTGTTTCATCGAAGAGATTGGAAAGAGACCACCAAGGCCAATGAAATGACTCAATGGATCAACTTTCTCTTGTTTGGTGATGGTGCCAGTGCCTTCGTCTTGCAAGGGACACACCACCCATCAGAAGTCCTAGAGACCACCAAGAGCAACACCTGCTTTGAACTACTAAAAGTGAATTCTGTTTCGGACACTTCCATGTTTACCTTTCAGACATATGTGGAAGCCAACAAAGACACTTCTTGCATTCAAGTCACGGGTCGTTTGAATACGGATGCTGCCAAGCAGTTTGTCCCCAAAATGAGAGAGTGGTTGAGCTCTCAAGGCATCAAAATTTCACAATTGGATGCCCTCTTGCTGCATCAGCCCAATTCTCATGTTATGCAAAAGATAAAGCAGTTCCTTGCAGGTGACAAGCTCTTGGATGTGTCTGGCAAGTATGGCAATCTGGTGTCTGCCAGTCTGGGTACCCAATTCTACGAGCAGATTTACAGCAGTGGCAAGAACAAGATGAAGCACGGAGGCCTTGTGGCAGGGTTTACCTTTGGTGCTCATGCCGGAAACACCTACGGAGGATTTCTTGCTCGCATTCACGTTGGAGAGGAGGATGAGACCATGGCTAGTGGGCCCTCCGAACTGCACTTGTCGGATGCTTCTTCCTCTGTCAGTGTATAAACCGATTCCATTGCCACCTATGAAAATAAACACCTACTGAGTCGTGTTTACTTTGGAGAAGAGGAAGCACTGTCGCTGGCTTCCGTAGATAATCCTCCTACTCTAAACCCCCGTTGGGTTCTACGTAACTTGAGTGTGATGTCATTCTAGCGCTGTATGCTTAGTCATCACAGTTTAGTTCCCATAACACAAAAACTTGTATTGATAATTTATACTTGTGCTGCAGACACCGCAGCAAGGGAGATGTCTTCCTCCATAGAGGCACCCATCGTCCTTCGACCAGTCTCGCTTGGGGTAGAACCAATGAGAGAAGTGTAGTTGCATTTCCATAGGTTAGGTGCCGACTCAAGGAGAAGGTCAAAGATTGTGCTGAGATAGCCCAAATCATCGTCGTCACAACACATCTCCCGTGCACGCGAGAGGACCTCCACGATCGTGGCATGACTTGCGCCCATCCTCCGAACTCTTTCCCTGCCACACCTATTCAGCCGCATGTAGTACAGCATTCGATCCGACAGCGCCTCATCGCGGAAAGTCGTAGGCCTGGGAAAGGTCATTGGCCGGAAGTCGGTGGGTCTCTTTGAGAATCCGCTGTAGTCAACTTGGTTGTCATAGATTATTACCGAGCTTAGCTTTGAGTTGACCTTTAGGAGCTCCAAGAGGAACCTCTGAAGATCGCTGTTTTCATAACCAGTCCATGAATCCCCCGGTTCAAGTTGTGGCCTGTGTCTTGCCCCTACGTTTTCACCTTTGATCGCCCCTATTGCCTCTGTTTTCGCTGTTTGGACTATCACCTTTGCTCGTTTCGATGGCGGCGCCAAACTGTCGTTATTGGACTTTCGTTTTCTCTCCTGCAATGGTTGTTCCATTTCCAACGAGGTCAACGTAGTATCCTGGCGCAAGGCCCGAAACACTAAAAACATGTCAACGTTGTACTTTGTGGAGGAACCCTTGACGACGAGTTTTTCGATGAACCCGAGCTGGAACACACGCAACAGAGAATCTGTAATGTCCACCAAGCCTCCTTCTTCGAATGGTTCCAGAACCAGGCTCCCTGGACGACTCGCCACTGGCATTAGGTTTAGTGTATCCACCATGCACTCGGGAGTCATTTTGCAACTTTGCAGATCAATGCACAGCCGATGGTCCAGCTCGTGATCGATGCTCCACTGACCGCCTAGCTCTGCGCACCAAAGCAGAAGCTCAAAGCGTCGATGGACTGATTTCAGAAAAGGTGTCATAACTGCGACATTCGGAATGTCCATCATGAAGAGAGTGAGCTTCCCAATGGAAGAATTGTGGGACCTTGCAAGGCCTTTCATTACAGCCTCCAGGAATGGCCCTTCCATGGTAAGAGAAAGCGAACGAAGAGAATTGTCGGTGGCAAAAAGCTCCTCCAGTAGATGCAACGCTCTATCGCGGGCAGCTCCATCGCCTACCATCATTTCGGGCTTGATGGTCAAGCCGACCACCTCGATGGACGCGCAATCCGAGAGACCTTGCAGTGTCTCGCAGAGTCCTCCATAAGTCCACTTGGCAGGACTCAAGTGAAGCTCCAGTACCCGTTTGGAAAGTCCAAGGAGTCGCTGAAGCACAAGTCCTTTGGCCTGGTCAATACGACAATCCGCCGTGTGCCATTGGAAGGACCTCACTTGGATGCTTTTTCTTCGAGGCTGACAGTCGCCGTGTTGGATGATCTTATCAAGGACGCAGTCAAGGATTTCAGCACTGTAGCCAACTTCCAAAAGACTGTTGAACAACCAAAGACCCCACGCGTTGCGAGGCAAAAGTGCATCAATCACGGTCCAAGAAGCATGTCGTATCCCATGGTACTTGGGCGAATCGAGCACCCGCAAGGTAAATGGAAGGGGACCATTGCGGAAGCTCGTAGTGGTTGCGACTGGCAATTTCTGGGCTAGAAACGCAATCACAGCATCGCTGACCCAAGCCGATCGGCAGGCAGCTTCCAGGAGCAGTAAGCAATGCCGTTTACCGCGCCATTCGCATTGGGCGAGAGGCATAGCAATGGCTTTGCAATACATTTCGTAGACTGGTTCTACTTTCTCGAGTCCGTGCCCAAGAAGAACAAAGTACCAAACTGTGGACCAAAAGACAATGACGTGGATGGTGAGCTCTAAAAGGTGGAAGCAATTGGTTTTGGTCCAGGGAAGACCCCTGCTCCTGCAGCCAAATAATAGAAATGTACGCACGTGGATAGAGCGCTTGTGCAAAAAAGTTATGATACTTTATTGACGCCAGCGATGGAAAAGCCTTCAAGATCTGAAACACGTCCTGCCCAATTTCCATATCCTTCTTCCGCCAATCCCCCAGTTTGCGTTGTCGCTGCCGCTCCATGCCCGAAATTCGCTGGGCATGTTGTCTCTTATGGAAGCTGCCAGTAACACATCCATCCAGCGCCAACTCGGGCGAGTCAACATACCCAGCGTTCCCCATGAGCTCTGTCAGTGTCTTCTTCGCGGCCTCCATTTTGGCCAACTATGCGCTGTGATCGATGTGATTGCTGCAGCCGTAGGACACAATGACATCATTGTTCGGACAGAATCGAATCGTTCAATCTGATGAAATTGTGACAGGATTGCTTCAGACGTGATCCTACTCCATTTTAATAACCTTATTTTAACCTCTTCATTTACTCACGTGGTTCCCAGCCGTTCCGTGTTCGCTGAACCTGAACCTTTTTTAAGCCGTTAGAGATGCATGAATCTACGTGTACGGTACAACCACCGCGACCGAATTACACAACGTATGCTCTTTTGGGTCAGTGTTGCCCTGGCAAGTGCCTTCAAATCCTTCTCCTCTTCGTCCTAAATAGGATGAAAACAGAATACAAGGAATCTTGGTATCCCAATTGTTGCATGTCATGATGGCTTTTTCGCTTGCCAGAAACAGGAATAGTTTGGGTGAAAACGGTGGCTGGCATCAAGACAGGCTATTAAGGCAGCCTGGCAGTGCAGTGGTAGCCGTTCCTGGTTGGGGTTTGTCGCAGGGAGCTATGCATATGATTCATCAGGCTTGAGAACTAGGATATTCATGGAGGTGGAATTTCATGTCTGCGGCTCTCTATTTTCATTACTAGTAGTACATGTAACTCTCGTCTAACTAGCTAGGATCTGAATTAGAATTCGCCCCTACTGCTGCAGTTTGTTTGGGAAAGATGCAGAAAAGAACTGGGAGGTATTTTCTTCCCAGTCGCCATGGGTAAGATTGACCTCCCCGAAACATCAGCAAAAAGGCCCAATCAAAATAAGAAATGCAAAAACGACGGAGAGATTGTTGTGTGTATTTTTTCTTTTTCTTTCTTTTTTTAAAACAGAGACTTTATTTGGTAATGGCCGTCGAGGCATCAATACACGCCATGCACGCCAAACTAAATTCACCGTCTTTCCAGTGACATCCGGCCTTGCAATCCGACGGGTTTCCTTCCTTCGATTCGGTAACGCCCGCCGCCCATGTCTTGTGCCATTCCCTCAATTCCTCGCCTGTTTTTCCACGTTCTGTTCCAAACTGTTCCAAATACTTTGTGATTTCCACCGGTGTTTCGTCATCTTCTTCTTCGTCGCTACTGGGATCCTCATCATCATCGTCGGGGACGTACTTTTCGTGGCGCGAAAACTCCTCATCCGGATGGTATTCTCTGTCTAGCGTCTTGGTGCGCTTGAACTTGGCATTTTTCGACATTGTCTTGTATGTAGTTTGAGTTATTTGCTTATGTGTGCGTGAAGTAGTCTAGCTAGATGGCTAGTAGTAGTAGTGGTGGTGGTGGCTTTGCTTGGGAGTGCTGTTGGTATCTTGTCCTGGTCGCCGTGCTGTTGTATCGATCGAGCCGTTGTGATGAGTTGCGTTGCAAGCGTTGTTCAATGACCTCATTTGCTGCTTGCGATGCCGCAGTCATTGCTGCCTCCAAGATCGCGTGAAGAACCTTGGCCTTATAAAAGCTGTCAGAGCTGTCTGATCAACCTTCCTTTGCGGAAGGTCTTTCGGAGAAGAGATGGGTATTGAAGGTCATTTATTTGGAAAGCCTTAGGAAGTTCCCCAAGTTACAAGACCAGTGAGACGTAAAGAAATAAAGAATGCTTTCCCCAAATTCACTATTTTGGTCATCGTGCGGATCCTGAGAGTTAACCAATTATTCTCCTACTAAATCCTTTCCAAAAACTTGAGCTTCACGAGGCTTCACGAAGTTCACGTTCATTCTCGTGAGGTCCAACAACCTCCTTCCCGCGGAACGTCCCACTAACACACCATTACGGAGTGCCATGGTCCGGGTGTGCTCTACAAGACCAACAACCTTCATTCCCAATTGCCAGTGGCACTACAAACTCCAGAGCTGGCTAGACTTTCAGCTAGCTTGCACGGTGCAGAATCCAGTTGGAAAACTCTGACTCAAGGCAGTGGAGTGGATGATTGAAAGGCAAAGAGTGTGTGTCGAATGAAGTATCTGTTCCCTTCCTTCCAATAGTGTAAAGGTACCGACCTTTTTCTTTCTTTCCAGACTTCCATTCATCTCCACATTCCAAGAACAAGAACAAAAGATGCCCCCCATGAGCTCCTCTACGAAAGAACGAGGAGTCCGTCGTGAAGGATCCCTCCGATTGATGCAAGTGTTTGGCGGTGGCAAAAAAGAGGGTCCCTTGTACGGCAACAAAAAACGCAGCGATGACGACGAGGAAGACGAAGAAGAAACAGCAACGGTGGATCTGTCAGAAGAGCAGTCGATTTCGATACTGAACGAGAGCGTCGTGTCATCCTCCCAACCAAGTAGACTGCGTCGCAACAAGAGCAAAGACAATAATAGTCGGTCGGCACTACTGAATGCTTCCGTGGCAACAACAGATGATGACATGGATCGATCCATTACTTCCAGTGCGTCTCGTCGCAGTGCCGGTTCATCGCGAGTCGGTCGTCATCGCTTGACATCTTCCACTCGAAAGAGTATTTCGCAAGACTCTGCTTTGGGATTGAGCGCCGCGTTGACCAAGGCGATCAATGGATTTCATGGAGACGGTGATGACGAGGAAGATGAAGAAGAAGATTTACTCGACGAACAACCAGCCGACAAAAAAGAAAAACCCAGACGACGACAATCCAGACTACTTTCCGATCGAGTGAGAAGTAGTCGACGATCGGTGGCCGACAGTAGTACCGTCGGTGGTTCCACAGTCAGTGGAAATACAGTCGCCAGTGCCGAATCGAACAACACCAGCAGCAATCGACGAAAGCAAATGTCTTCCTCCAGCAGTCGTCGGCACAATTCCATGCGCATCTCCGATCGAGGACGCAGCACGCACGACAAACCACATCGCACCCGATCCGACGACAAGGGAAAACGCTCCACATCCGGTCCTCGTCGCACCAAATCCAATCAAAAAGTAGTGGGCAGCAAGAGCACCAGTACTCACAATTCCATGGATGCCGTCTCGATCGCATCCAGTAGTCAACAATCGTTTGGTCCCCAACGACAACACTCTTCCGGTGGTGGTGGTCCCCAACGAACAGCCTCTGGACGCAGGCTCCGAAGCAGCAAAAGCAGCAGTGGCATGGATTCCAGTAGCAAATCCAACAACAACAACAACAATAATGATCATCAACGACGACGACGTGGCACGCGACGCAGCAAATCCAATACACGCGCAACACGTAAATCTTCTTGTGTTACGGACGAAAAAATCAATGAACAACGCAAAGCCGCGGCATTGGCGGCTGCCAAAGCGGCCGAAGCCCTGCGCAAAGCCACGGATCATTTGCGCAAACTCGAAGCCAGTGCGAATAATAATCTGCAAACGACAACCACTGATGCCAAGGCCAAGAAATCCCGCAAAGCCGCGGCCGTGGCGGCTGCACAAACGGCCACCGTCAAACAGCACTCCAAAGCCGTCGGTGTCGCGGCCGCACAAGCCGCCAAAGACAAGCAACGATCCAAAGCCGTCGGTGTGGCGGCGGCGCAAGCGGCCAAAGACAAACAAAAATCACGGCGCAAAGCTGCCAATGAAGCACCCTTACGACGAACGTCGTCGCGACAACAAGGTGGAATGATGAGTTCCTCCTCCCGCGATCACTTGCGACAAAGCAGTGGTACGGAACATCACAAACGACACCTGCACAATTCCAAGAAAAAACTCAGTAGTAGTTATCAAGATCGACATGGCAGTGTTCGGCGATCCGAAGGCAAGGCGGCTACCAAACAATCGATAAAGTCGCGAAAAGGCAGTACCACTTCCAGTCAAGATGGAGCCCTGTCCAGTTCGCGCGAACAACAACAACAATCCGCATTGCCGAATGCCAACAAGCCCAAAAAGGATCCTGCCAAAAAGAGCCAACGAGAAGGCTGGAATAGTAGTTTCATGGTGGTGGGCAATGCTAGCAACATCAACAATAGCAACAGCAACAATGATGATGAGCTCTACCATCCGGACGATTCGCACATGCTCGTGGGGAGTGCCGAATTCAATGCTCATTTTGATGACGAGTCGATTCACTCGGACCTTTCCGACAGTCACGGATCCTTGGAATCGGAAGAAGAGTCGGAGGAGGAAGAAGATGAAATGAGCAGTTGTGAGGAAAGCGAGGACGACAACGACGACAACGACATTGACGCCTTTGCCAATTTTGGAGACGCTGCCAAGGAGTTTGCAAACAACGACAAGAACTATGTCACCACAGACGACGATGAAGAGTTTGGTTTTGACGATGACAATGACAGCTTTTTGAATGGTGACAACCAAAATTTGGGTGATGTGCTACAATTTGACCCATCACAGATTGGCATGGTACAGAGAGTCAAACAGATATCCACGGATAAGAAGGGGTATGAAATCAACGGACAGCATGGGCAGATTGCGGAAATTGTAGATCCTGTCAGCAACCTTCAAGATATTAGCAAATCGGGCCCCTTGTTCAATTTGTTTGACGACGAGCCCAACTTTGGAGACGAGGCCCCCTTTTCGGCTCCATCGTCATCCCATCGACAACACCCCTCATCACCGACAAAGCAGCAACCGTCGAGATGTGACGAAAGTGAACAACATTCTCCTGTGAGTCATCGAAGGAAATCCCTCTTTCGACGGCAAGGCCGGAAGGATGACAATGGCGATGAGAGCGAGGAGGAAGGTAGCATGCGCGGTAGCTTGCGAAGAGATTTCATCAGTCCCGCCAAGTTGGGATACGAGAATCATTCCGATTTCAAGTCGCCTCCTTCCAAAGAAAAGAAATCGATCGCGTCCAAGGCATCGGGATACCTGCGAAACATGATGGGTGCTTCTCACTCGGAAATTGGAGATATGGATGATGACAAGTCGCAGGTCTCTCATCGATCGAGTGTTTCAAACCGATCCAGCAAAAGCGCTCGAAAATCCATCAAAAAACTGTTCGGGAACAAGAACAAAAATAGAGGAACCTTGCTGCAAGACGAGGACATGAGTTCAGACGAGGAAGAAGACGATATGCTCTTCTAGGCTTGCTATTGGAAGTGGAATAACGACTTCGTCTTCTGTATGGTCCAACTGTACCGAAGTGTTATCATATCTCTTCCGGCGAGAATATGCTTCGAATGTGACAACGCATAGAAGTATCGGGCACAATGTTGTCGCAACGGAACATCGTATCCACAAAACTCCGCACGCTACAAAGAAGAGGGATGTCCTCGGTTCTTGCAAAGATGAGATTGAACTCGCAAAAACCAGGGAAACCAAACCTTGGTCACAGGGCGCACCCAGAGCATCCTTGCTTCTGTGCCAGCAACCGACACTTCTTGAGTGCAACCATCTCGGTCGTTGTCAAACTATTCCTTATATCCGCATCCTAGTTTGCTGTGGCTGGGGTTCCTCGGGGAACAGTCGAGTTGCAGTTTGTTTGGAGCGGAGATTGACCAAGTAGTTTTAGCTCCGTGTTGGTCCATTTTGGAAGTGGGCCTCCATTCTGGCTATTGCTTGACGTGGAATTGTTGTGTGTCTCAAGGGTTACGGCTTGTACCTCAAACCGCCCAGATCCCATCCAAAGCTGGACCTGCTTCAATTTTTTGGTTGAATGATACGGGACCTCTGAACCGGCTTGTACTACTAGCTAGCACTTAGCTTGGCTTTATTATATGATTGCACTTCGATATCTCCATACTTCTGAGGTAGCTTGATAGGGCGCAGCACACCCTTGAAGTTTTCAACATTTCCAATTTCAACATTTTTCTGTTTTCCGCAAATTTTTTACTTTCCACCTTTCGAACGTGCAAATGCGAAGCGCGTCTGGAGTGACCGTCTGCCTGCAACTCCTGCATGGTGGTACCAAGACACAACTAACTACACAACAAAGCAACATCACAATCATCCAAACCAACCAAAAAGAAGAATGAACACAATCCAAGGCGATCTGATCGACCTGGCCTCTGCTGGGAGATTTGACGTGATTGTGCACGGAAACAACTGTCATTGCAACATGGACGAAGGCATTGCAGCTCGTATCAAGTCTGCTTTTCCAGAGGCGTTTTGGGCTGATCAAAGCACGGGCAAAGGCAATCGAACCAAGCTGGGGGACTATTCCCATGCCGAAATCGAACGCCAAGGCGATTTGCCCTCTCTGGTTGTGGTGAACGCGTATACGCAATACGACTATAAAGGCAAGACGAGATTGGTTGACTACGAAGCTCTTCGCAGTTGCTTTCGACGAATCAAACAAGATTTCTCTGGAAAGTCCCTTGGATACAGCCGGATTGGGGCAGGCATGGCCAAGGGCGACTGGGGGGTGATTGCATCCATTATCAACGAAGAACTCCAAGGAGAGAATCATACATGCGTCGTGTTGGTGCCAGTAGCGGCACAGGCCGCTGGTGGTGCGTCCAGGCGGAAACGCAGATGAGTGGCGACAAAGTACTAATAGTCGCTGTGCTGTCCTTCTACGTGCACTAACTACTGTATTGCTAGCTATTAAAATAGCCAATAATTCCATTGAAAAAGTGGGGGCGCTTGAATACTAGTAGTAGCCTTTCTGTACGTAGCAGTCAAGTTTGCTAGTGTGCATGCCGGCCTGTCTTACCGTGGCCGGTAGTTTCAGAACGAAGTCTAGTACGTTCCAGCCCGCCCGACAGATAGGATGTTCTCCCACAGCACTATACTTTTGATGAACTGGCCAATGGGGGAGCCAGATACCAGTTCACCGGGCCGGGAGATCTCACTTGCCTTCTCTGCTCCCCAGCAATCCTGGCTGATATCATTCCAGTCATTCCAAATGATCACAAATCCAGCAAAAGCCGCCGCGATCTTGCTGGCGTCTCTAAGCCTGTATGACACATACCAGCCAACATCATTTCTCTATTCCATGCCAAAGCAAACTCACTGAAGTTCGAAGCCTTCCAGGCAGACTATGTCCCTTCCAAACACCCAACCTCACAATTTCAATATTCCAATTTCTCACAATTTCAATTTTCCGATTCCTCACAATTTCAATTTTCCGATTTCTCACAATTTCAATTATTCCCAATTCCTCACAATTTCAATTATTGCCGATTCCCCACAATTCAATTTTTAATGATTTCACACAATTTCAATTTACAATTTCTCACAATTTCAACTATTACAAATTCCTCACAACCTCACAATTTCAAATATTGCCGATTCCACACAATTTCAATTATTGTGGATTCCTCACAATTTCAATTATTGCCAATTCCTCACAATTTCAATTATTCCCGATTCCTCACAATTTCAATTATTGCCGATTCCTCACAATTTCAATTGTTGCCGATTCCTCACAATTTCAGTTTTCATTTTTCGATTTCTCACAATTTTTGTTTTCCTGATTTCTCACAATTTCACTTTTTACGGATTTCTCACAATTCATTTTTTACCGATTCCTCACAATTACAATTATTTCCGATTTCTCACATTTTGAATTCTGAAGTTTCCGATTTCTCACATTTAAAATTATTGCTGATTTCTCACAATTTCTATTTTCAGATTTCTGATTTCACACAATTACATTTTTGCAGAGTGCTCACAATTTCAATTTTCAGATTTTTGATTTCTCACAATTACATTTTTTCTGATTCCTCACAATTACAACTATTGCTGGTTTCTCACAATTTCAATTCTTGGATTCCTGATTTCTCACAATTACATTTTCTCCGATTTCTCACAATTTTATGTTTCAAATTCCCGTTTTCTCACAATTTCATCTTTCCTGTTCCTCACAATTTCAACTTTGATTTTCCTATTCCTCACCATTTCAATTTCCAATTTTTCAATTCCTCTCAATTTCATTTTTTGGATCGAAATTCGTGACTGGGGCTGAGAGCCCCAAAACTGCTTCCGAAATTGCCCTCAACGGACTGAGGGTCTTTCACACTTTTATCGCTGTATGTGTGTGTGTGTGTGTGTGTGTGTGTGTGTGTGTGTGTGTTTGTGTGTTTGTTGCAGCTGTTTTCGTCGCTCGTTAAGGATAGGGATTAATCTTGTGTGTTCTGTTGGACACAGTAGTTTCTACGCATGGGTACCAGTACTGGCTGGCTATGCAGACTCGCTAGTGTGTCCAGATAAACACGGTGGAGGTTTTGCCAAAGACATAAGGGACATTTTCCTTGTTAAGGATAGGGATTTATATTGTGTGTTCTGTTGGACACAGTATTCTGGAGCCATGGGTACCGATACCACTGTGCCCGTACTGGCTGGCTATGGAGACTTGCTATCAATAGTGTGTCCAGTTGAACACAGTAAATGATTTGACCAATCAAATCTCTTTTTGACAGTTGAGGGCATCAGCCTCCGGCTGCTTGTTCTCCTGACCAATCTTCCTCCATTTCTTGCCCCTGATCCCACAGAACCTAGTCCTGAATTTCGCCTGTTCTTTGCTTAAGCCTGGCCCCCGCTGGCTTCTGTAGCTAATTTCCCTACTCTAAAACCCCCTAGTATCTTCCTCTCATGGCTCAAGGTCAGGATCCACTTCCCATCGGTGGTCTGTACCTTTACAACTAACAAGAGCTTATTAGTGCACCAGATCGACTACAGTCGCTCTACTATTCTAGCATTGTATCTGTTGATCATGATGATTGCGTTACCTTGTTTATGCCTGATAACACAGTTGCTTGGCTGTCTTCTTCTCGAGGCAAATGCCTTTGTCATTGGCAATTCCATTCGATCCGATCGAGACGGAAGTAACACGCGTCTATTTGCTACAGCAGCATCAGGCCCAAGTACTACTACCAGTAGTAGAAACAGCCGTCCAAGAGATCTTGACCAGCTCAAGCTGATTTGCAGTGACGTGGATGGAGCGCTTATTCACTACCCCAAGAGTAGTGATAATGCTACCGGCGGCAACAAGAAGAAGGACAATGATTCCAATACTATTTTGGCACTTCCACCCAGCGCGACAGGGATGAAAGGAATTATTTCCTCCCAAACCTTGCAGCAGTGTCGTGATTTACGACAAGAAGGAGTCAAGTTGGTCCTGGTCAGTGGGATGCGAACATCCACCTTACTCAATCGATTGCCCTATCTGCCAAGGGCCGATGCGTATGCCACCGAGGCCGGTGGCCGTATCTTTTATCCTACTACTACCGCCGATGATCCAGACCACTCCTGGACACCCCTGGAATTTACCGGTGCACTGCCAGACGATTTGGTACCCTTTGGATTGGTGGAAGATGAAACCTGGAGGGAACGAATCTCCAACGCCGCTGGAAAAGATGGGTATGCCGGCAATGAAGTGTCTTCCGACCGACTTTGCGACGAAGAGGACGACGATGCCGAATGTCTTATTGACTATGACAATCCCTATGGATTCCCCAAACAACAAGACATCATTCCAATCCAACAACGGAAGGGAGCATTGTGGGACTTTGCACGACAATTACAAGACGACTTTGAAATGGTTCTCGATACCAAGAGTTATTCCACTTGTTTTCGTGTCAATCGCAAACACCAATTGCAGAATGACGATGGACAGGACACATTCCAAGCACTACTCCAGGGTGATATTCCCCTTCCGCCTCAACTTGCAATTAGCACCAACCTGGGTTGCATCGATGTTTATCCCGTATCTTCTGGAAAGCGGAACTGGTAAGTACTGTGCGATGCTGATGCTTTGAGAAGTGTGATTTCTTGGGGCTGCTGCTGTAGATGCTGATCCATTCAATTTCACCACATATGATATCATACATACATGTACGAATCAATCAAATCAATCTGCAGTTGTCAGTACCTTGCCGACTCCCTAAACCTCAAGTTGGCAAGAGAAAGCGTCTGTATCTGCGATGACGACAATGACATTGAAATGGCATTGGCCTGTGCACACGCTTATATTCCTGCACTGACATCCGAAAGTGTCGTTCAATGTATACACGACAATCCACACAAGCTGACACAGACATTTCAACAGGGCCTTGTGGAAGAGACCCTGGCTACAGAAGCGGCGCTCCAAATGATTCAAGAATCTTTATAATGATCAGTTTTTAAATCAGCGACAACTAACTGCTTGCTACGGTAGCTATCGAGCGATCATGCACGAGACCCCATCTGCATGGAAATCCCTTCTGCCTGATCTTGGATCATTGACCATTCCTTGGAGCACAATCAAGGCAGGGAAAGCAAAGACAGCCGTAGGCTACCGTCGCGAAAAGGGACCCTCACTTTTGGCAAACATAGGCTAAGTGGCAGAGTTTCGCACTTTACCTAAGTGATTCACTTGGCCTAAGTGATCTTCAATGGATCTTCAACTGTGCTCACGTCCAAGAAATTGACGACGAAAGAGTGTTGATGCCTTGATTGGCTTAGCGATCAGGTATCACACGCAACGACTCCACCCGCACTGGAAGGGGAACCTCTTTTGTCTTCACTTGAAGTGGTTTCTTGAAAACAACGTCCTGGCCACAAAAAGGAGGCGCCGTGACAAGCTTCGTCTTGAATACCAAGGGGTTCTTCTTCAAAACCGTTCCTTTTCCAGCGGGCTCGGCATTCTCGTTCTGGGTATCAACCCGGCGTCGCTTGGGTGGCGGCGACGACTGATGTTCAATTGTCAAGTCTTGCTTCCATGATTCGACCAAGCGTTCCACGGCGTTGAGCACCAAATCCTACAAGGGTTGTACCAATGCCTCCCATCTCGAAAGGGCCTAAAGAGATCCGAGTTTGAAGTCCCAAGCAAGGGTGGAGGACGTAAGATTCGACTTCGATGTTGCCTTCCACCTCAAACACCATAGAGTCCGTGGATCGTTCCAAAGATACAATTTTTCCAAGTTCAGCTTTTTCGTATTCACCAGTAGTGTCATCTGGCTCGTCCGACAGAAATACATAAAGCTTGTCTCCCACGCGGCCTTCTTGGAGCACGGCGCCGGTTTGAGAGTGGCAGTGATCCGCCAGATGGGCAACGGTAATACCATATTTCTTTTTGGTAGTCTTATCTTTGAAACAGAAACCAATCGTGGCGGCTGCGTCCCACTTGTTCAATACAAAGTCGCCACCGCGGAGGCGCCGTTTGTTGCCATCGAGGCTCCGAACTTTCATGCCACCAGATTGGGAGCGAGCAATTCGTTCCTCCTTTGGGGACCACTCTGTCTGTAAAGCGTCGACATCAAGGAATCTTTGAGGAGTAAGGGTACTGTCAAAACTAACCTTGCTGCTGTTGCTGGGGGGGTTGGCAGCGTTCTTGCTGCTGTTGTCGGACACCATCGTGTTGACTTTGAATGCCAGCCTATCTTTTTGTGTTGCAGTCGTGCAGTCAAGCAAGTGTTCGGGATGGAAAACGAAAGGCGCCGGCCCGTGTGCCTCGGCGATTAACAAGTTTTTCTTCCCCCCGTCAGAGCTCCCTTTTCATTATGTTTATTTTTATTTTATTATTGTTTTGGGAAGTGAGCCCAAGCCACAGCGTTGCCAAAGCATCCAGCTCCGTTATTGTGTCTTGTTGTCTTGTTGCCCACACAGAACGAACAGACCAGTTCGTCGATGGGTTTTGCTAGCTAGCTACGGTAGCTGGAGCCCCATGCAGTCGACAATGTGTACGATGGAACCTTGCGTGTCCAACGTTCGGTGTTGCTACTGAATGATGGGAGGGCGTTGTCTCGTACAGCTTGTTTTGGCAGCATGGACAAGTCCTTCCGAACAAGGCTTGTGGCGGCCATTGTGGGGCTCTCCGTATTGACTGGAATCCTTGGAACAACAGCGACCTTGTTTCTGTCGTCTGCAACGCAAGCCAACAGAGAGAACGAGAATCTGCCACAGACGACAAGATCCGTCGAGAAGCAAGTGATTGTGGCCTATGCCATTACCGTCACAGACTGCAGTACTGGTAATAATAGTGCATCTCATTTGGTGGATGCCGCCGCCGTCCTGCAGCACTCGATCCACTTGGCATCGTCCGAGCGATATGGGTACCAAATGTACGCCTTTTTGCACTCCGACGTTCGACAGCACTGCCACAACGTAGCCCTGGCACTGGAGCGGCTGGGGTTTCTTGTCCAGTGGAAACCAACTCCTTTCTCCACCAATAATATTACCAATGCGGATTTGCGTGACAAAATCCACAAACAAGGTTGTTGTGGAGAAAAGGAACTCGTCAAATTGTACACATTGACGCTGACACGGCATCCCATTGCAGTTCATTTGGATTTGGATACGTTGATGCTGCAAAACTGGGATCATCTCTACGATGTCCTCTTGTGGGGAGACGCCGCCAGTACCAAATCCAAACAACTCGTCCACCGTCATCGACAACAGTCTCATCATTCGACTAATGAAAACTCCTCCCAACCTGCCAGCAATCTCTTGACCTACTTTACCCGAGACTACAACATGGTTCCCTTTGTGACTCCACCCACGCGAGTTCTGATGCAGGGTGGCTTTTGGGTGGTGCGGCCCAATCGTACCATTTTCAACGATATTGTCGACATGATACTCCATCACGGAGATCACTTTTCTCTCAACTGCGGTTGGGGACCCTGTGACTTGGGGAGTGCCCGCTTTTATGGAGGCGCCGGATTTCAGGGCATCATCAGTTACTACTACGGATACTTTTATCGGTTGCGGAATGGATCCTTCAAAAGCAAGAAGAGAAACAAGAAGAGCAAGAACAACGACAAGTCCAACACCTTTATGAATATTCCACCAGATCCGCATCCCAACCTTGTGGAATTGAATCGTTGTCTTTACAATTCCATGGCCGACCGAGCGAGAAAGGCTTGTGCGACAAATACTAAGGATCAAATGGCCTGCAATCATTGCAACGACACGGATTTGAAAGACTTGTACGGAGCTCACTTTACATTGTGTCAAAAACCGTGGAACTGTGGACCCCATCACAACGAGCCATTGTGTTATCGGTTTCATCATGCGTGGCATGTCATTCGAGCCGATTTTGTACAACAGCAACAAGGAACCAACCGGACGGTAGTGTTGGATGACCCTCCACCGGATCCATCAATCAACCACAAAACGAAGAAGAAAAGGCGAAACCGATGGGCACAACACATCGTCCAAAAGTTTCCGTCGCAGTGTCAATCCTTGGGGCCCGAGGGGTACGTGCCCATGGGTTTGTTGTAATGGAGAGTTGCTGGCACCACCCAAAGGGGAAGCCAAGATTGTGTCGTTGTGACAACAACAAGACCTCGGTCCTTTGATGCGGACGGTCGGCATTGCATTTTGTCACGTGCTGCATTTGACAGATACGGTAGGAGGGGTCAGGGGAGAGTTGGCGACGAGAATTGGAACGCCACAAATTGTGCTTGTGGACCAGCCACCATAGCTAGCAGCCCAACTTGCTCGCCTGGTATTCAGCACCACCGTCGCTGGGAATGCTAATGCATATCTCCCTACTAGCTAGCTTTAGTCAAGTAGTTTGCATGCCAAAGATTGAAACACTAGCTAGCTAGCCAGAGCATCCTATTCAATTCATACTTGCTGTGTCCGCGGGAGTCGAGTTATCGACCAACCTGGACGAGAGGCACTGAATGCATCAAATCGGTGGGAAAACGCTTGGAGCAAGCAAGCTAGCTACTAGTAGACAAGAGCCGTGTGCTCTCATGACATGTCCCAACTACTAGAAGCTAGAACTTCAATCCATTCCCAACAGTGGATTCGCATTGTGTTGACAACAGCCGTTCTGCTTGCAATGTCCTAACTATATAAGTGTGCCCCCGATCAAGGCAACGTCTTGATACCGTACTAACTAGTATAATAGCTGCTTGCATCCGTCGTTGATCCGTTGTCTGCTACTGTAGCTAGTAGTTAATATTGACTATCCATACGGCTAGCTAGCTGGATACAGTAGCTCAAAAATCAACCTGAGCGATATCCGGCTACCGTAGCGGTACAGCAACTGGAAGGCTGGTTTTGGAACATTGTTTTTGTAGTAATGTGTAACTATGTATAAACTAAATCTGTAGTTTGAGAATGGGTGAGTGATACCGCTCACTACCCCATCTCAGGGTGATTGAATGGAATGGAATGGAATGGAATGGTGGATTATTGCGTTTGGCTGCCACGTCTTCGTTCGTTATGCAGGTTGGTTGGTTGGTTGGACAGTGCCTTGGCTGGTTGACCAAATCAGTATGCCGGAAGCTCTGTTCGTGCAAGCAGCCAATAATAAACTCCATACAAATCAAATCAAATCAAATCAATGATGAATGACGCGACGGGACTTTTTATTTCTCCTTGAGATCCAAGAATCCACCTGCCCGGATACCGTAATGACGAAATTGCTTGTTGTCGTCCAGTTGTGTTCGGCCGAAAAATAAATTTTGGCTCTCCACGGGGATTCCTGATGTGGACTGTAGCTGCTCCTTGGCGACCGCAATGGTATCATCCGAATCGACCATCATGTGTTGCAACAGTCTTCCGCTGGAAGAGCGTTGGTTGACGAATAACTGTAGGGTATACCGGTATCATAGTAACATGTAGGAACAGGGCAGTGTGAGTAACGGAGGAGAACAGACCAACGGCCAAGGTAGTGGACATGCCCTTTAGTAGAATCTGAAGGAGCCGTCCCAAGCCCTCGTAAAGAGAGATAACAAGCTAACTAACTTACCCGCATAGAGACCATGGTGGATGATTAGTTTTGAAAGATAGGAGAGTAGTTGGGTGTTTTTGTGTATTTTGTGTTTGGCTCGGTGAACAGTTGTGAGGAAGTGAGACCGACAAGGCCAAAAAATATTGGCAACTCGGAGCGATCATCGGTCGATGACCTGGTCGTAATGGCAGGTAGCAGACGTACGGTGGTACCGTAACTTTACGTACGGTAGCAGGGAAACAGTATTTTTAGCGGCGCAGCGGCGGCAACCATTCGCTTGAGACGCTCAAAAGCAGACTGGTAAGTTGCACGTGCGTACCGGTGGGATAATAATACCGCAGAAAGACTGACGAATGCAGGATGGGGTAGCTGAGTGAATTACCGTTGCGTTTTTTGCATACAACCTAGCTTCATCTTCCATTAATTACTAATCAAAATATTGTCTGTTCTCATCGATGGAAGCTAGAGAGTGCTTCGGCGTTCTACCAATGATGCAGAATGACTTTGCTCGGGGAAGCCTGTTTATCAATGCCAGAGATGCATCAATGATTCAGTTTTCTCATTGTCTAAATACCTTTTTAGCTGGGGGCCAAGCAATAAGCGGAAGGCTTCATTGACACTGTTCATCCTTGCATGCAACCTTCAAAGTACATAAAACCGCTGAACTCGAGTAAATGTATGTCTCATGCTCCCTCGTCCCACATCAGCTACCGGTATGACCAGTATGCAGCTTGCACTTGCCGAAAATGCGGCAACAGCAGGATCTTTAGGTTTGGTGGTTTGGTCACCTCATCAGTGATTGAAGGAATGGATCGTTGGTGTCGGTGTCGGTACCACTGGTTACCAAAGATAGATGTGGTACCGCAATCATCTGGCAACTGGTGCATTCTATCTTCCTCTTGTGACTGGGTGCTAGCTAGCTAGTAGGGTGGAGCATGGTTGTGGTACGGTGCCACCGTGCACCAAGTATGTACAGCCAGCGCTATGCTTTTTAGGTTCTTGGTTGTTGCGATCTCCACACATCTTGCTATTTCTCATGGCAAAGGAAGCAATGGCTGGACCAAGCGGAAGTGACCAAGGAGCAGGAACCGATTGATCACCCATGGCTGGCGTAGCCTGCCCATAGATGCACCTTAGTTAGCCACATTCGAGCGAGTGGGTTTATCTGGGTTGTTTGCTTCTTCTTGGCTGGCTGCGATCAAAGGCTACTAGGATGCAAACAGCCAGCCAAACGATCACCCATGATACAAAGGCAAGATGGTGGGCCAGACAAGTAAGTCATGGTAGGTTGTAACCAACACAATCCTGACTGATCCTGCCCTGTAGGACTAATGGCTGGCTGGTGAGTGGCCCTATTGCTCAGCCTACCGGTACCGCTTGCAAGGTGAGAAGCAATCTGCACTCGCTGGCTCATTTCGGCCTCTTCAATCAAGGAGAAGGGCAAAATCCTCTTTGACTAGCCCAAACGATAATACTTGCATTCAAGGGATAGACTATTCACTTTACTCCCTCTTCGGACCAGACGACTTGACATGACAAAGCAACAGCCAGCTGCCGCCAGCGTCCAATTCAGCCCCACTCCGCCCCAGGCCAACACCTGAACCCCCTCAAAGCCACTCACAGCAATGCACCACCACTGTGACCTACAAGTCAGCTACCGGTAGTGCCATACCGTATACTCACTGCCAGTCCTACACTGGGGCTAACTCCTACAGGGTGGTAGACCAACGGTTGCATCAACTCCTGGGCTCAATACCGTACCCATGAACGAACTTGAGAGAGCGTCGGTTCAAGTCGACCCGTGCCACTCCTGGCCCGGGCACTCTAGGCTCCGTCGTGCTGTAGCCCAGGAAGTATGTTCTTCGCAGACAGAGACGAGGCATGCTACCACGAGAGAAATGACCCGAATACATGTAAGGTGCACAAGCTGCATTGTCGATGGTTCACCACCATGTTTTAGCATCGTACGATTTTAGTTGGCTGGCCTCAAAGAGGGATTCCCCATTTCCAGATCTATAATATTTGGGCCAAATCTCAATAACTAACTTCCCACATTCTCAATTGGCGCTGAGAGTCGAAGGCGACTCGACCTCGTCATGAGCGCTTTCAGTGTGCCGCCCCCAGGGGCAACCATCCAACAAAGCTGCGAGGGAAAAGTTCTGCTGATTCTGGTACCGTGTCAATAGACATTGCTCCAACTTTTTTCAGAAGTGCCTTCTCAGCTTCCACTGGATCCTTATCTTTCAAAAAATCATCCAATCGAGAATCCAATGGGCAACCGAGTTGGATCTTCTCCGCGTCCTTTCTCTTGATAGTCTTCAAGAAGGAATGCAGCATGTTAACGATGACCGTGGTATGCACGAATTTGAAAGCTCTGGTTCTCATGGGATAGAACTGTTTAAAGTGATAAAAGTTTTGACGATGGAAGTCTACCGAGAAGTTTTTCCAGCCATAACCTAAACAGCGCAAGGGAGTGGAGTTGCACACAATCACAGGACAGAGCAGGGGTTAAAAGAGCCAATAAAACATGGCAACAAGCAAATCCTATACGGTACAGTACCTTCACATTCAGCAAACAAAACCAGACCATTTCTCATACACTCAAAAGAAGGCTGGAGCAGTTCAAAAAGATAGTAAAAGCCGCCAATGAAAGTTTTGTATTGTTCTGGCATCTTGCTTGGCAGCGCTTGGGTCTAACTTGGCAAAGTCAAAAATCAGACAGCAGTATCCACTACTGGCGTCGCACGACACGTCCAAAAGCAACCTAAACGGAGTGTTGTAGCGTGCAAGAGAAGGTACTGTGTGAGGCAGAGGAAACAACCCATTATTACTAAAGAACCATACAAGGAGCAAGGAGCCCCTTACCATGGGTGCTGTTTGATGAAAGCTCGAAGAAGGCTCATTCCTTCTTCAACGCTCTTGCTAGGATCAGAGGTTATCTTGTATTCCTCTCGAAAGTCATGCAATCCCTTGATTCGAAAGAGCGCATCTTCCAGATTGCCATCGGTAAACAAGGCGTGCTGGGCATATTCAAAATCTGTGAGAGAGATACCTTCAAAATCTTCGCTAGAAGTCACAACATCTCTAATTTCGTCTGCGTTGGCCCACTCTTGCTCTGTTAGAGTCAAATCTGGTGGTGCCAAGGATGTCATGGTCTTCCTACTGTTTCTTTGGTGAGTTTCAGGCTACCGGATAGGACTATTAGTCAGGCTTTATGACAGCAAAGGACAGTGCTCGAGCTCTGTCTTCTGTTTTGGGTGGCATCTTGAAGTGTTGAGGCGGGTGGCGGTGCGTGTTGTCGTTTTTGGTGGTGGCCGTTTTTATTAACGGAATGCCGTTGACCTTCCACATGAACTTTCGTACGCACGTTGTTTTCTACCGGTAACCGGTACCGTACACAAATGTAGGGTACCGGTAGCGGTACCAGGTACCGGTATGGCGAAACACGGAGTGACGTCACCTGTGCAAATGTTCCCAAGAGATCCCAGTGCTGAGGCTGCTACCTATTTTTCGCAGCTGTGCTGTGTTGTGTGCAGCCAAAATACCCAGCCGCAGATCCCACCGACCACTTTCCACTCTCGTCCAGCGCAGAAAGATAGTAACCACCACAACAAGTAGAAACCAACCAACAATTACTTACTATGCCCCGTTTTGGTGATCGATGGGTGGTGGATCGCACTCTGTTTGAGTATGTGAATGGGGGTAGCTGTGCGTGTTGTGGGTTTAATCATTTTCTTCCCGGCGGGACAAAGGACATGATTCATGCCATGTCAGATTTGGAAACGGATGCAGCCAACGCCGAAGTAAATGCCTTGCAAGCATCTCCGTGGCCCGCGAATATGCGGGATGCAGTGTGGGGAGATCGTTTGAAATTGCGGCACTTGATGAAGAAAGAAATGCCCAAGTATGCCACATTTTGGAAGGAACACGCTGTGGAATTGGAAGAATGGTGTCGCAGTGGTGTATATGTCATGACACTGAAGAAAATATTTCAAATGCCTCGTGCCGAAGTCACCGAACGGGTCAAGAACGACTATGGGATTCATTCTGCATTTGCCGTTGTGTTGTGTACCGTTGTGGAGCAAGTGGCCAATTTCCCCGCCACACAACTCCCCACGGATGCTCGTGGGGAATCTGAAACCAATTTTGAACAATCCTTGGTCTTTGATCGACGAGGTGGATTCACACTCAAGCTGAAACAAAAGGATGGATCGCTCAATGCAGATGTCTTGCAGATTTGGTTGGACCGCATGAAATCATTGGGAGGTCCCAAACTATTGGAACGAGCCCCACCCAAGAAGAAGGTTGTGGTGGATAGTAGTGACGAAGAAGAAGAAGACGATGATGGGGATGTCGATGCTGGAGGACTTAAACAACAAGATGATCCCGATGAAGATGAACCGGCGTCGGGGCCCAGTTTTCGATCTGATCGACGAATCATTCGATTGCTCATTGCTCGCTATTGGGCCGATCAAATGATGAAGAAATTCTTGGAAGCAAAACAAGAAAAGGATAAACAGGAGGGAAACAATGGCAATGATCAAACTTCCTGATCAACCAAACAACCAACAACAAAAGAAACCATAACACAATACAACAATTGGCTACATGACACCATAAAGAAAACACGCAATTCACAAACACGGTAGACTTATTCACCTCGTGCTCTACGAGAGACTGCGGCTGCGCGCTTATAATTGATCATTCAGCACTTGAAGGCTGTAATTCTGGACATTGCTCTCGTTTCTGAATACTCCACAATGCTTTGTGGAATTCTGATAGCAATAATCAACCAGTTGGGACAAGCCTGTACAGATAGATTTTAGTTGCATGGAAGCATGACTACACTTTGGACATGTTATGCTATGATTAGTAATGAGACTGGTAGCTACCTACCGTACGGTATTAGGTCATATGTGATTAGATACTGCGTTCAAAAAGTTCCCAAACTGGAGGCCACCCAGTATCATCCGTATGATCATAACTGCCAAAGCGCTGTGGGCAAGCTGCCTCAATTCCAGCAAAGCCCACTCTTGGGCACTGCCAAGGGGTGCCCTGATGCCCTCAACCGGACGCCTCCGGCTCAAGCTAATCAAGTCATCATGCCCCCAGGGCTGTCGCTTGTTTCCATGTTCCGTTGGAAGAGCTGAGACCGACCTGTTTGGCGGTTCAAAACTCTGGCTTGCCTGCCTACAGAGACAAAATGTAGTGCTCTTCAATACTGAAACCTCTTTGTAGTCGGGCGTCCTATTTCGTTCAACCAACTAGATCTCGCCTTTGAGCCATTTGGTGATCACAGGCAGCATTCCATCGGCCTGCTCTTCGACGATCTTTGAGTAAAACCCTGTAAATGTTGCCTTGGCTTCGGCGGGAGGGACAAGAATTGGGTTGAGAGTGATGGGGCTGTTGATCTCAAAGATCAGCAGTCGGACTTTGTAGCCAGCCTTGACTCCAAAGGCTTCATTGTCGACCGTGTTGAAGGTGCCTGAAGTCCATCGGGATCCTTTGAACTTTTCTTGTATGTAGCTGATGATGGATTGGACTTGCACAGCTGCTGTTGAGTATTCAGGAGTCCAACACCTTCGTTTGGTGTATTGTGTCCAGTTGGTTGGGAACCGCTCTTGAAATATCTGAAGGCTAGTCAGGGCAAGCGAAGCGAAACTGAATGATCAAAATGCAGAAATTGTGGAGTTACTCACCTGCAGGCTTGGAATGTCCCAAAATACATGGCGTTTCATTCGCTCCCCGGCTGGTCTGCAACGGTTGTCAATCCCTGAATTGTCAAAGAAGCATTCCGTCCCAAAGGCATGAAGAAAGCCGTCGTCGACAAGAACAATGTCGATTGTCTTTTCCTCACACAAGAGCGAGGCATCCCCCACCTCGCAGCTCTGGATAAAAGTACCGAGTGTGCTGTGAATCACTGAATTCTCAATGTACCCCCCATCAATCCCCCGAAAAGTTGGTGTCCAGGGTGGCTCTGAGCTTCCATGCGTGGGTTCCACCGGCATCGCTGGGGCAACACCCTCCAGTCCGTTTGGAAGGCAGTCCAAGACGTCTTCCACGATTTCAGGGACGTCTCTTCCCGTATTGATCTCTCGCAGCAAAATTTCCACAAACTCGTATGCAGTCAAGTCGCCTTTGAGAAAGGGAGCCAGAGCTGCAAGCTCCTCGGTGCACAGAGTAGGCAAACACCTCTTGACAGACCCAATCAACTCTCCTAGCGCGATTCTCATAAGAGTGGGAGATCCTAGCGCTCCCATGGCAGCAGAGGATAACGAAGACACTTGACCAACAAGTGTTCTCGATTCCGGAGGGAACCTCACTTCGACTTGCCTCTTGCTGCCAGCGCCATTCTTATCTTTGACTCCCTGCAGGACAAAGCTATCCCCGAACAGAGGGGAGAAGAACCCGTCAACGACGTCTCCGGTGGCACTCTGTGATTTGGAAACGTGAGAAAATGGCTGATTGATTGGATCATAGGGATACGTCGAATATGCCCCTGGATTGTAGACTCGTTGATTGTTGGTTCCTCCTTCGGGTCGGTCCACCCATGCATCCGGTTGAAGGGCCAGCTGTTGGATCAATGTGGCGTGTGGCAGGGCTTTCCGAGGCGCTCGGTAGGTAAGACTATCAACATTGGGAACCAGTGGTCGTAAAATGTCATCGGTGTACTTTCTCCAGTCAGTAATGGCAGATCCAAAGTCTACAACGTTGAGCATCTTCACACCCAGGGAAATCAAGTCGCCCATGTCAAATGACGATGTCCCCAGATGGCACTTGAGTGTTTCAGACTCCTCTTCCAGGTCGGCCTCAGCGGATGCACTCTGACTGTAGTTTTGGCCCATTTCACGAACCATGTGCTTGAGTGGTTTGTAATCCTGGCCCATGGTAAACAACCCAAAAAAAAAGTGCTTGTCCGTCTTTTGAGTGATTTCCGCAAAGAAACTTGGATTGTAGACGAATGGCACCAGGAACCAATTGCCACCCGAGTTGCAGCCGACGTGTGTCACATCCTCCCACGATTTGTTTCCAACTTCTTCAAAGGCTTGGGACAATGCCCGGGCCATGGACATGCCAATGGTTGTGGTACGAAATCCACCTCCGGATACCAAAAAGGCAAATGGCTGACGAGCATTCAAGGGGGTGCTGCTCTCCTCTTCTGGATCATGGCTCCTGGTCCGGAACATGCCTCCTTTGGCCAGGAACGGTAGCAGTAGTAAAAGCAGGACGACACATTTCCAGGCGGGCTGAAAGGAGAACTTTTGTAGCTTCATGATCACCAGGCCTTCTCAAAGTATGAGTACAATACGGGGACAAACGCATCGTTTGGGGCGTCCTCTGTGTAAATACCTTCTAGCTAGGACTCTACAGTACCAGGCTGTAGTTGGTGAATGATGCTTGGTGCCCGAGTTGCCCAAATTTTGTGAGGAGCCTTTCAAGAGCCAAAAAAGAGGGGTCTTGTGTGCCACAAGAGTGCCACAAGATTATTTACCACAAGAGGCATACATGTACGACGTTTATTCGCGAAAACCAACAAAGCAGGAATGAAAAGACTTGCCAGCCAGTGCACTTCAACAACCAACCAACCCCCCACAAAGGGACGACCATGGTGGCGGTATCGCAGTCATCTCCCAAACCGAGAGCGTCCTTCACTGCCATTGCCAAGAAGACATGTCTGATCCTCTTCAGCCTGATAGTAGTGGTGCTTGTGTCTCTCCTGGGTGAGGGTCAGTCTCTGTTGCTACCCGTTCTGGAAATCGACAGTCAAGGCAACTCCTCCGCCGTCTTGGATCAATCGAGTTTTCCCGTGCCACCCGGAGGTCTTATAATAGGCTACGCCGTCAGCATTACGTATTGTCATCCCGACGATTTCATAGCAGACGCAGCAGCTGTGTTGCAGCATTCCGTTCATTTGGTTCATCAGCAAAGTCGGTATGGATATCAAATGATTTCGTTTGTCCATCCCGATGCCCAAAATTGCACGCAATCACTCAAGCAGTTGGGATACAAGATTCTCATCAAAGACACGCCCGTGGATCCATCCGAAATGCGCAACGAAATTCTCCGCCACGAAGCAACCACCACGGGGTGTTGTGGGGAACGAGAATTTCTGAAGCTCTACGCCTTGACACTGACACAGTACCCAATCGTGGTGCACTTGGATTTGGATTGTCTGTTATTGCAACCGTTGGATCCCCTCTTTGATGCCATGATGTTGCCAGATTCCCAGAATTATTATCACCACTTGTACGAAAATGGCACTGCTGCTGGAACTCCCAACCCTACTACCATTCGCAAATACATTCCCGATGCCATGTGGTCTTCGCACAAGACCATCCCGATCACCTCCTATTTTGTGCGCGACTACAATATGGTCAAAGGACCGGAACCTGTTCCACCCAACCGAGTCAATATGCAAGGTGGTTTCTGGATTGTCAAACCTCATCGAGGTGTCTTTGAAGAGCTTTGTGAGATTCTTCGTGATGGAGTCGACTATTCCGCCGAGGGAGGTTGGGGCGGACCACATTTGATGCCCTCCCATTACTACGGTGTTGCTCAGATCCAAGGACTGCTCAGTTATTACTATGGATTCTTCCGACCCTTTAGTTCTGTGGAACTCAACCGGTGTCACTACAATAACATGGTGGACAACCCGAACAGACGACAAGCTTGTCACGGCGAGGAACTCACCCGGCAATGTCAAGATTGTCGGTATACACCCCTCTCCAAAATCCGATCCATTCATTTGACACTCTGTCAAAAACCATGGTGGTGTCCAGGATGGATCAAAGAAGTGCAATGCAGCAAGTTTCACTATGAGTGGCATCGCATTCGAGAAGATTTGGAAAGTTTGGTCAAAGCACCACCCCAATCCGCATCGAAGCAAGTCAATACATCGGACATGACAAGTGTCTTGGGACGGTTTCGTCGTCATTGTCGACGATCCGGCAGCAAGGGATACAGACCGATTGATCCTTCCGTTTTTTCCAAGCTGCCGTCTCGCAGCAATCCCAAGTGAATGTATGCATTCACAGTACGTCCAAAACAAAGCAAAGCAAAGCAAAGCAGAGGTGTCTCGTGCTGGCACACACTGACGAACGAATCGAATCGTTCGGTTCCTCTTTCGCTGCTGGCCTGTCTTCCATATTGCTGGTAGGAATTTGCTGCTCCAGATTCTTTATGATGGGCCACACAGCAACCGCCAAAGTGTTGAGAGTACGCACCAGGTTCAAAACGAACACCGATCGTACTTTGCTCTGGAAATCACCAGCTCTCTTGTGGCGACCATGATGTGCACAATGAGCGAGGAGTAAGTTCCTTTGCAGCGACGACACTAGATTTATGACACAAATCCAAAAGCCGCACAGATGGCAACACCCGCCTGCAAGGGCACGTTGCAGCATTCCGAGAACATGGCCGCTAGAGATGGGGGGTGCTTTCATGAGGCAGAGAGCGCGAAGGGCGGGGATTGGGAACCTCACGGCTCGTCTATCCTATGCTTTGTGAATGAACGGGTAGGCAGCCATACATCATGTACTAGCATCTCGCTAGCTAGCTATTTTTGCAGTTGTTGCTGTGATGCATGCTGGGAGCTCTGTGCATAAGAAGAAATCATGTGTCGTGAGTTGAACTCGTGACAAATTGAATTACGAAGGCTGTGCTTCCTGCCTGTTTCAAAGATTACCGAGTACGAGAATATGTGCTGGCTTTACCAAAGTCTGAACCTAACTAAGGAAACTGGGCATTGGCGCGGGATACCGTAGTCAGCTTCTCTGTCACATCTATCTATCTGTCGACTGGTAACAAAGCCAAAGCCTACATTGCCACCGGTAGCTCTAGAGCTACATCGTAGTGGCTCCAGTGTAGCAGCTGCTACATGTAGTAAATTGGCTCCCATCATTGCAATTGCACAGCACGTACCACCAGGCTGGTACCGTACATGCACTCACTTTTCGTGGTTGTAATCGTAACAGCTCTATCGTAACGGTGCGCTGGTGGCATTGGATGTTGGCATTCAGAAGCCTTTGGAAGGACATGGAAAATGCCAATGCCCATCGTGGACAAATGTTTTGCTTCCACGTGGAAGCTATTTATGACCGTTGGACGCACGTCGCGCAACCTCCCAGCAAAGCCATGGCCGAGGAAGCGGCTTTGCAAGGAGAGCCTCACAATGACGGTCTCGAATCTTGTGTATTAGAAGCGCACATAATAATAGTAGTAGTATCAAAAGAAGAAGTAGCCATTGGGTTGTTCATTCATCCAATAATCCAGAAGAAAGCAAGGAGATCTTATACAAGTCGCCACCATTCTTGTGCAATAGCACAAAACAACCCCTCTATCAGTTTAGCATTACCCTTATTTATCATGGATACCGTAATGTCGCAACTCAGCGAAAACCCAGCATTGGCGGCTGCCTGTGGCGTGATTGTGGTCTTGTTGACCATTATGGCCACACAAGGATCGGGCAACAAGCAGGCAGCAGATCCACCGGCTGCTGCGGCTCCCTCTTCGACTAGTAGTAACAAGAAGAAGAAGAAAAAAGCCAACAAGAAGAAGGGTAAAGCCAATGGATCGGCAGCTCCTGCCCCGGCGGTCGAGGAAGAGGAGGACGACGAAGAAGAAGAGCCAGAGGAAGAACCCGCTCCGGCTCCTGCTCCTAGCAAAAAGAAGAAAAAGAAAAAGGCGGCTGCCAAAGCTCCTGAGCCTGAACCAGAGCCTGAACCTGAACCCGTGGTCGAGGAACCCGAGCCAGAGCCCGAACCGGAACCCGTTCCAGCAGCCGCGCCTTCGACTACCAGCGGAACGAGCAAAAAGAAGAAGAAGAAAAAGAAGAAAAACAATGCCGCCGCCGCTTCTGCCACTGACAAAAAGGAAGAGAAACCCGAAGATGTGGACGGATCGGACGACGACGATGCCGATGCCCTCGCGACGTTTGCCAAGGGATCTCGCGACAAGAATAAGAAGAAAAATGGAAAGACCGACGACGACGATTGGAATGTCATTAACAAAAACAAGGGAAAAGGCAAAAAAGCCGCTGCTGCTGCTGCCGAAGCTGCCAAGTCTGCTGACGATGCCGAAGAAAGTGCTGACAACAACAAGCCCGAATTCTTGCAAATGGATATCAAGGCAGAAGAGATTCCCACCATTATTGGACCCAAGGGAACCACCATTCAGCAGATTCAGTTGGAAACTGGTACCAGTGTCGACATTGACAAGGGATTCGGTCTAGTCAAGGTCAAGGGTGACGACGAAGAAAAGATGAAGGCTGCTCTACAAATGATTCGAGGAATTTTGGATGCCAAGAAGGCCAAGACTGCTCACTCTGCCACACTTGCCGGTGCCGAAATCAAGGGATCCGACGGAGTCAAGGCTATTATTGGAAAGGGTGGATCCATGATCAAGGAAATTCAGTCATCCACAAGCTGCAAGATTGATGCTGACATTGATAAGGGAACCGTCACTATTGCCGGGCCCTCCGAGGCTGCCGTCAAGGATGCCGTCCAAAAGTGCAAGGATGCCGTCTTTGGAGCATCCAACTGTACCATGGATCTAAAGAGCAAGTCCATGGTCTTTTGCATCTGCGGTCGCTCCTTCCAATTGTTGCAGGCACTCCAGACCGAAACCGGCGCTCGTCTCGACATGACCGGAACCGTTCTCACCATTAGTGGTGACGTCGAAAAGGTCCAGGCCGCCTTTTCCATCATCTCGGCCAAAATGGTACGCTGCAAGGGCGTTAGCCTCGTCATTGACAAAAACATTGGAGCCGTCATGGGAAAGGGGGGCACCAACATTCGTCAAATCCAGGACAAGACCGGTGCCTTTATCGAAATATCCAACGAAGGAGAGTGCAAAATCATTGGAGAACCCGATGCCGTCAAGACCGCAGAAACTTCCGTCCGCAAGGCCATGGCGGGAGAAATTGAACTCAAGCCCGGTGAAGTCCTCGAAAAGGTCCAACTCGGTGTTGGAACCTCCATGGTCATTGGAACCGGAGGAAGCAAGATCAAGGAGCTCCAGAAGGAACATGGAGTTCAGATCAACGTGCAACTCACCACTGCCACCCTCGTTGGAAAGAAGGATTCGGTTGCCGCCGCCAAGAAGGCCATCTTGGCCATTGTTACTCCCCTCATTGAAAGGGCCAAGGCCGAAGAAGAGGCTCGCAAGGAGTCTGAAAAGTTGGTAGCTGCTGGAGACACGACTTGGACCGGGGACGGCAAGAACGACGATGCGGATGGTTGGTAAATAATGAATGAAATATACGTTTTAGGAAGGAGCATGCTGGCGAGGCAAGACACAACAGGGGCACAAAAATCAATTGCGAGCGCCCCTTTTTGTGTCTCGCCTTTCAAGGCATACCCAACAACGTGCACAATGTATTTTCTTTTTCTCACCAGGTGACCTACCCCCCACAATCACGAAACTCAAAAACAAGGCTTCAGTATAACAATTTCAACTTCAAAAAACGACGAACGAGTTAATCATCCCATCCATCCATCAATCCAACCAAAACCCGAGGCAACCATGAGCGCGGTTTGGCATCACGACAGCTACCAACATTTACTAAACCCAGGCCTGCAGCTCATTTTTCTTTTGCATAGTTTTCGTTCGCCGTCGTTCTGCTTGGTTCGTGCTGCAGATTGAAACGTTCGAGAAATTCTGTTATGCTCGTTTCATCCCTCTCTACTAGTTTTCCTTCGTGCCGAGTTGCCATTCTCGCATTTGGCTGCAACGCCTGAAACATTCGGTTGCCGGTATCGAGAACTTGCAAGGAGCAAGTTTCCTTCAGGTTGGGATGGACTCGTACAGTACCGGTGCCAGAACAGTGGTGTTGGTTGTTATTGCTCAAAAAGAGTTCTCTCTGCTGGTGTACGGTACATTCCTCGATTCAACATTCGCTCTCAACGTACCGTACAGTAGTTGCCAGTAGCGACCACTAGCTAGCTAGCTCAGTTGGAAAGCGAGAAATTGGAAGGAACCCTGTCGATAAACCAACACGCTTCCTTCGATGTACATGTAGCGATGGGCAAGACTCGTACCGGTGCGAGAACGGTCGGTGCTGTCATTTCTCAAAAAGAGTTCTCAGTCTGTAGTTTTGGTAGCTTTTGCTCGCCACGTACTTGCGGTACCAGTAATAAGGTTGTTGCTTCCTCGCAAGGGATAGAGTTCCATTCCGCTTCCGCAAACTTGCTCATGTTGCTGACGTTGCCAGACCCTGACATGGACGTCCTCAAGATAGCGCAGAGAGCGGCCGAGCCAACCAAAGCCGAGAGATTTGGAAAGCATCTGTTGTTCGTTTCTCCAAGAAAGAAAAATCTACTGGGGTAAAAACAAGCCCATGAGCATCTGAGAACTCCGCAGTTACTGGTACAGTGAGACTGGCCTGTGCTCACCCCATCGGCATGAATGCACCTCAGATCTTTGGGCCCCCCTGCGCGCGGGAAGTTTATAAAAGATCGTTCGTTCCCACAGCTGATTTTCTTGCGAAGACATCAAGGCTGCGATGTGGCTTTCCGCCACGTAATCGCATTTGTTCTACAACAACAGAGTAGGTCTACATGGAGACATACCGTAGATCTGCTCACCTCTCTTTGTTTTCACTGTGGTAGAAGACGATGTCATAAAGAGAGGAAGAGCCAAAGAAGAAGACATTGATTGAATCAGGTTGACCTCATCCTGACTCCTGTTTTTCCTTATCTTGGAATTCTTCAATCAAGCAATTCAATTGATCCAAGTTGATGGCTTGCAACACCTGCATAGTTTCAAAGAATTCAACCAAAAAGTATCGAACAATGACATCTTCTCTTTCATTCGTCCTTCTTGTTGCCTTGTGCTTGTTCTCAGTTGGATCCGCTTTGCAGGTTCCCAAGATCCAACAGAACACAAGGGTATCGTCGATGCCTCGATGTTTCCTTCACCCCGATCAGGCAGCTGAATTGGAGCAATGTGCTCTCGATCTCACCAAGGCATTTGTGGAGGAACAACGAAAGAAGGGCTCTACCATGGCCTTTGAATACAACTCTCCCGTGGATCCTGACACCATGCAGAGAACACTTCCCAGTCCAGTGGCGTGGTGCCGTCGTCGCCTCTGGCCTTTTACCGTCAAGGGCAAGGGCCTCAGTCCTTGAGGACGAGATTGTACTCTTTGACTATATGATGCATCTTTTTTGTTCTGGTTGGTTGGTTACAGTTGGTTGGAAAGGATCTTTGCGTGGCCGGCCTCAGGAACGACGGTGCGCAAGACCACAAGTTCGTTCATCTTTCGTCCTATGGTATTGAAAAGATGGTGGTTGAAACGGGTCCGCCTCAGAGGAGGACGCCGCAGTATTATATGAAGCAGCAGAAGACCTACATCAATCGATGGTATTCAAGCGGGAAACACAAGCCCAGGGTCCGAACTGCTTTTCTCTTTCGTTGACGATCAAATACATTATCCAGTGCATGTTTTGCTTAGCAAGTAAGCCTACTGTAAATAGATGGAATGCCTGCTTATGAAGTCAATGCTAGCTGCTTCCGTGGTTTGAGTTTAGGTTCGTTACGAAATAGGTCTTCTCCAAGAACTCCATACAAGCCCTTCTCCTTTGACCAACCAGGGCTCGCTCGAGCTCAAGCCTGGAGCTTACAACCGGTACCGGTACCGTTATGGTAGCTGTTATGGTACATGGAGCTCTCAATGGCCAGCAGAAAGATCTCGGGGGCCTTTGGGTGCTCATCAAGAGATCCAACCCAAGATTCCCCGAGATCCAAGATCCAATACTTGGAGATCAAACCCAATTCGAATGATGAATCGAATCTACGCGGGACTGATCAGCGATCCTCACCCCACAACAGCCAAGAGCACCCAACCTCAGCCATACAGAAGTAACCATGCCCTGCTCACATCAGACCAGAGGAAAGCCAATCCCCACTCTGCCTGTTGTAGTCTGACTCTCGATCTCTCTTGTGTCAAACCTAGCTAGAAGTGCAAAAAACTGAAAGAGAATGGTGGTTCGATTGCGATTGCAACGCTTCGGGCGAACCCATGCTCCCTTTTATCGAATGGTGGCGGCTCACTCCAAGGCCCCTCGAGACGGTCGATTCCTGGAGATTGTTGGCACCTACAATCCTATTGCGAACCGCCATGGAATGAAGGAAATTCGACTCAAGACAGATCGCCTCAAGTACTGGATTGCTGTGGGCGCTCAACCATCGGACAGAGTGGCTTGGGTATTGGGAAAATTCGGGATTTTGCCACCACCTCCAAGAAGAACGTCCTTTGAATCTGCAGTGCCAAAGAAAGATCGGAATAAAGATGATTAGCAATAGAAAAGATATAAATTTAATCAGACACTTGCTATTTTATCTGCAGAGATGTCTAGCTAGCAAGCCGCATGGTACCTGTTATTTAAAAGGACAGGAGGGCATCTCCTCCTGCTAAGGACCCACATCATGAGTTGCCAACAGTAGTCTATGTACATGTACTTCCTTTCTACTAGTAAGAGGAATTCTACTGCTTTCCCCTGTTGACACCACAATCGTAGTTGTAATCAAAACCAATCTGGGGTAGACAGTAGCTGTGCTGCTCTATTTTTTTTGTTGGACTCGAAATAAGCACTCAGCCATCACCATCTGACAGCCGTCAACTGCTCGAGTAGATTCCAAGCTAGTGCGAGATTACGACTTTTTAAAAATAGCTCTAGCTAGACCCTTTCTCCCTTTCTAGCTTTTACTACTGGTTGGCTGTCAAACCCCCACAACCAGTGTTTTGTGATTTGCGTAGCCATTCACCACTCGGCTTTACCAAGCCAAATCTGCTAGCTAGGAGGCAGCGAGGGTCCAATATTTGTAGTAGTTGATTGCTTTGGTGTATCTGAACCTGATGGAGGCATTGCAGGTCCGATGCTGGCGTTTGATGGCGGCAATGCAGGTCCAATGGTTGAGCTTGCGTCATTTGTTTCAGTCTCAGAGGAGGATTCGGGCATTGTAGGTCCAATCCTACTTTCATTTTTGGATGGAGGCATTGTAGGTCCAATGGCTGCTTTCGCCTTTGATGATGGAGGCATTTCAGGCCCAATGGATGTTGTCGCAGCCGATGGCAAGGCAGGTCCAATGCTTGGTCCAACCCGTGGACGCTTCTTTTCCTCATGGGGGTTCCTAGTGGGAGACAGAGATCGCTTTGTTTTCTTCGTATTGTCACCCTTGCCACGTTCCTTGTCACACTGAGCCTCGTATTGCACTAGGATTTCATGAAATGCTGGAATGGGTTCTGCGGCCGGTCGTCGTCGTTTGATCATTTCGAGAGCGCCCTGAAGGGACATGTTGGCCTTTCTGGAAACAAGGTGTAGTGTGTTGTGGTTGTTTGTTTGTTGTCATGGACAAATCAGCTAGCCACGCATTAGCAATTTTTCTGGGCATTACAAAACATGAATACACTGCTGTAGAGTACAGTATGGTACCTACCGAATGAGAAAAAAGAGCGCCGCCGTGGTGGATCGCGATTGTCCCATGTTGCAATGCACCAGGAGAGATCCGTGACAGAGTCCTTTGGAACAAAAATCGCAAATGTCATTGGCATGGCGCAAGAGGTCGGCGGCCGACGTGGGAGCATCGTAGACGGGAACGCGATGGTATGTAAAGGAACGGTCCTTTTCAAAGAAATTGGGAACTCCCGACTGGCAATAATCAAGTCATGTTTGTTGTTGATGATGAAGTTGGTGTTGTTCATGAGGAAATCCCCTCAAACCGTCCACAGAGCCATTGGGAAAGAGAGAAAGAGATTAAGAAAAACTGCAAGTGAGCTTTCTTGTCTTCCTTTACATCTCTCGTATACAGGTAATGTGAGGCAACTCACCTTGACTCCGGCATCTTTGGCGGCTGTGACATTGAGAATGTGCGTCACACCCCATCGACGGAGCTTGTCACGATCCTTGGCATCTGACCTTCCTCCAATGTACAAACTGTGGCGTTTCCCGCCCGTAATGCTGCTGTCGGCGGTGTAGATCAAGCTCATGGTGATGAAATAAATGAAGTCAAGTCAGCTCTTCGAATTTTGGAATTGCTGGTCCTTCGTCTCGCGTTGATGACACTAACCTTCCGTTCGGCTCTAACCCTAAAATAGGTTTGGGCTCATTTTTTGGCTTCTGACTGGATGCTGACAACGACCATGGACGAGATGACGAGATCTCACCACGGAGTTTCGTATGAATGAGTGAATCAGCCCAAACTGAGCTTTCCCAGTGCCAAAAGATCCCAACCAACCAAGAGTGCACAAGATCCTTGTCAATAGTATCCAGAGATTGAATTTATTTGTACAATGGAATTGCCTTTAGTTCTGCTGCAACGGCGGATTGTTCTTGCTCTTTTGTTGGTGGCATGCGCCACAACTCCCTCCCACGCGTTTTCACCAGTGACAACTACCAGTACCTGGAACACAAGATGGTCATCTCTTTCATCATCATCACCAATGACATCGTTGGCTTCTTCGCCTTTAGACGATACTACTAGCAATGCCGACAAGATTGTGATGGAAAACCAACAGACTCCTGAAGTAATAGAACAATCCTCAAAAGAAGAAGCATCTCTGGAAGCTACCACCACAGAATCATCATCATCACCGCCACCACCGCAACAACAACAACAACAACCACCGAGAAACACCCCTACGGCCCAACAAATGATGGCCGCCATGGGCACCAATCCACGACGCATTCTGTTGGGAACCGCATCGGCGACAGGCATTGCCTTGCTGGGGAACTTTTTGGGCGTCACCAGTCAATTGCTCACACTCGTACCCGAAGACACGTTGGAACCCACCGGGATTGATACCTATTTTCCAAGAGGTACGATATATTTTGTTGCTAAGTTATTAGTAGCTGGTGTTGGTTACTTCTCTTAGACGAACGAACGGGTCTCATCATACCTTTTGTCTCTTTCTTCTTTTTGGTTCAAATACTTTAGGAGACTACAAACGAGTCAGCGGCGAAGGCTACACATTTGTGATTCCCAAAGAATGGGTTGGTGATACATTTGTGGAATTGGCCAAGGCACAGCGTGCCGCTCGACCACTGGATTACAAAATGAGTCAGGGAGGCAGAGGTGTGACGCTCCCAGATAAAGGTGCGTACCATGGTGCATAGACTACTTTGACTACAACGATGTGTGTGTATTGTATTGTATTGTATTGTATTGTATTGTATTGTCAAGGTTTTCTCACTATTATAGCCTAATTTCCAACCCGTATCATGCATGGTCAATCAACCACGCACAAAACAACAATCCACATTCAATACAATCAGCCTTTGGTCCACCGGGTCGATTGAATCCACAAACGGGAGTTTCGGAACAAGGAGACACCAATGTATCCGTCATTGCAGCAGACGGCCTAAACGGTTTTTCCTTGCGAGGAACATTGGGGTCTCCCACGGAAGCGGCCGAAAAACTGATTCGATTGTCGCTGGCACCGGAAGGGAGTGGCCGAACCGTCGTGCTCACGTCGGCCGTGGAGGATGTCGAACGACAAGTGTACCAATTCGAGTATACCGTGGATCGAGGCAACACTGCCAATAAGCCATTACTGCGAGCCATTTCCGTGATTGCGGCTCCGGCGGGAACATCGTTGATTACGTGTACCGTCACGGCACCCAATGCTGTGTGGGATACGGATCCCATTTTGGCGGCCAAGCTGGAGCGAATTGCTTCTAGTTTTCATACGACAATCTAAAAAGACAACATACATAGGGAAATAGTAAAGATATTCCAACTATGATAGCTAGCTACCGGTACACGTAGCTACCAGTATGATAGCTACTGGTACCGTACTGACTTTACTCCCTGCTTTCATGTACATGTGACGGTACGTAGCCGGGCTGGTGGGTTGAAAAGGCAAAATGACAAAAGTAAAATCGATTATTCGTGAAATGGTAGGAAATCTTTGTCACGTGACACCACGTTGAAGATCCAAAAATGAGAAGCCGCTTGCCAAAAAGACGACCCTTTCACAACATACAACAGCACCTTGACCACTGACAGTATATTAGAAGACTGTGGTGTTTGTTGCTGTCTGTGTTTGTTTTGTGAGAAGAGAATAGACTACTACCATGTCTAGCAGCGTCGGAGTCTCTTCAGTAGGATCTCTATTGGTTCGAGCAGCCCCATCAAGAGCACGAGGTGGAGCACTGTCCAGAAGAAGAAAGGACGATGGTTGGATTGTGTTCCGAAGAAACTACTCGTCCTCTCCCATCACTCCATTTGCGGGCAGCGAACGCATGCGAGTGGCTATCATTGGTGGTGGACCGTCCGGACTGAGTACGGCACTGCATCTGGCGCCATTGGCATCGGCCGGATTGATCTCGTCTCCCATTGACATTTTTGAAGAATCTCCCAAACAAGCCAAGACGGCCAGGAGTATCGGCGTGGGAATCTGGTCGACCGCCTTGGAACCCTTTCGAGTTTCGGACCGTCCGTCGCATCAACTGGTCTGGCAGAAAATGACCAATCAAGGAAGTTGGATTGATCAAGTTGGATATCGAACGCCCAATGGAGATTGGCTGGTCCACAGTCGACTCGCTACCAAACATCATGATACTACTACAACGAATACAAATGATGAGGAGGAAGAGGACAAGCATACACCCGGCCTCTTGTTTTTGCGAGAATCCGATTTCCACGCCACATTGCGCATGGCCGTGGCGGCCGAAGAACTCAATCACACCATTCGCGTTCATGCGAATACACCCGTCAAGAGTTTGCACGAACAGTCCCCGCATGCATGGTCGGCACCCCTCTTACTTCAAGATGGAACCATAACGGAACGAGACTACCATTTGATTGTGGCGGCCGATGGCATTCATTCCAGATTGCGAAAAGCATACGGAGGAAGAAGACGGAGGGAACGGAGATTGACTGGTTAGTATCGTTCTGTACAAAACAGATTGAAATATGTACTGTATGCATGCAAGTGGCTCATTCTCTCTTTTCTTCCCTACTACTTTCATTTTTGTATTTCTATGCTACTGTCCTACCGTACTGTTTGTTTTGTGTCAGGCGCCAGTGCCTTTCCGACGACTCCCAACCATTCCACCTCCCAACTCAAATCGTCGTGGGAGGAACATTCCCACGGAGAAACGACACAATTGGAAGATCGACAATACAACGTCTTTCGAGGAAATGCACCTTCCGACAACAACAACATTCACAACTTTCAAACCTGGGGAGAAGGAAAATCCATGCGATTTGCGACGGTTCACATGACCCATCCGGCCAAGGATGGAACCCGACACGATAAACAAGTCTGGTTCATTACTACCGACGATACAACCATACTTCAGGAACAGGATCCCGTTCAACGAAAGAAATTGCTACTAGATGCGTTTGCCGATTGGCACGATCCCATTGGTCAAATGGTAGCATCTACACCCGCGGAGGAAATTTTGGCCGAACGTGCCATGGCTCATCGACACTCGATTGGGCCCGTCGATGACATGAATGAAGTGTTGAAACGCATTAATAAGAAACGACCGCCGTCATCCGGACGAGGGCCTGCCATGGTATTCATTGGGGATGCCTTCATGACGGTCGATCCCATTTTGGCACAAGGATTTTCCGTAGGCATGGAAGCGGCGGCCGATTTGCCCGCGTCGGTCGCGGCATCGTGTCAACCGTTTCAGGACAAGGAACTGTTGTTTGATCCCTACAAGTTACGGAGTGAACTCATGACTAGGTACGTAAAAAGTGCGGACGATGCGGTGCTTTGGATCGATTGTCCATCTTGGTTGTAACTCGCTCACTGGATTTTTGGCACGCACAATACTATGTCATTTCATCATGTTCTGGATTTTTCTCTCTCCCTTCCTATACAACAACAACAATCACCACAACACAACAATCAATGCATAGACACGAACGTCGTTTGGATCGTTTGGTCTGTCTCTTGCGCGCCACTGAGATTGTCCAAGCACTGGGACAACCCCGTGATGGAACAATGTCGGGATTCTTGGCCAAGCATGTGTTGCGACCCCTCATGAAAATGGCGCCCAATTTTGTCAAGACACCCTTCTTCAATGCCATGCTTACTTACTCCTTGGGTCTCGGGTTGTCGGGAAACAAGAAAACAATTCACCCAAACAACGACAAATAAATACATGACTGACTGACTTGATGACTTTTTTGCTAGCTAAAAACCAATGAAATGAACCAATTCTGTTTTTGTTGTGTGTACCACTAATGAATTACTATGACAGCTGAATTGTCTTGCTAACACTGCCAAGAAATCACGGACGCAACTGGATACCATACTTGAAGAAAAGGGAGAAGATGGAAACCGAGCGCTGTGTCGTTTCGACCTCTTTGTATTCCTTTTGTGGGCACTGGGAATGGACTCCATAGTAGGTCCATGGCAGCAGTGCATTGCGGGATGCTCCAGCCTTACAGCCAAGATGGAGCAGTTTTATAGACAAAACAGAATAGTAAATATGTTCTAGCTAGCTAGCCACTCCCGGCTTGTCTGTGGAATACTGCAATCTGTATCGAGGAAACTATAGCTCGAGCGATCAGACAGAACACATCAAAGCTGCATGCGAGTATCATCACCAACCTGCTTCTTCCTCCATGTCGTCGAAATGAATGGGCACATATTGATATTTCTGCCCCTCCTCCAATTCTCGACAATGCCCTTCAAAGTTTTCAATGACATCGATCCGACTGGACGCATTGACTTGGCCCAAATGCCAATACTTGTTGGGGATCAAGACCAAATTTCGTTTCTCTTCCAAATCATATCGGATGCGGTGCCATTCCAACAGAAACCGACTGCATTGCGGTGTATCGCGTTGAGTCAGGCACTGCCAGGGTTTTTGACAAACAGAGGATGTGAAATGAATCGTATAAACTTCGTCCAAGGGAGTGTGACGACAATCGGCGCAATTCATCACCGTTGTAGTACTAGCCTGGTTGCTACAGAATTGGCGCTGGGGAGGAGCTGCGGCACTTTGGTAATGACAATGATGCAGTTCCGCCACACTGTTGGGATGAACTTGACCGTACCGGTAGTAATAGCTCAAGAGTTCTTGGATTGGAGCATCATGGCCATAGTGCACATAGTCCTCGCGAGGCACTTTCTTCCCTCCCCGACCCTGGACAAACGCATGGAATGGTTCCGTGATCATGTCCAGGAGGTCCATGTAGACATAGGGGTTGGGTTTGACAATCCAAAAGCCGCTTTGTACACCCACTCGTCGTTTCATGGGATTGCTGGGCTGGTTCACCATGGAATAGTCTCGGACCAACAAGGCTTCCAGAGATTGTGGATTATTGTCACCTTGGTGTTTGTGGAAGGGCCATTGAAGAAACGGAATCGTACTGCGGTTGGTAGCTTCCTGCATGAGCATGGCATCAAAGAGTGCATCCAGTGGTTTGAGCACCAAGGTATCAAGATCCAAATGCACCACAATGGGATGTTGTGTCAATGTCAAGGCATGAAGCTTCAAGAAATCCTTGTCTTTTTTCCGTTTGTCCGTCTTCTTGTCGACGTTCAATAATTTCAGGTGGTTGTGGTTGTGCAGGAGTTGTTCGTTGTAACCCAGTTGGGACAGCCGTGGGATCAACCGAGGACAAGAGGACGATGCACTGCGATACACAAAGGCATGCATTTGATAGTCATACTTGGTACTCTGATGATGCGCCAAGTGAATTGAATGCTCCAAGACTGCTGCAGCATCCAAAATCACTGCGAGGTCCGTGTCAGTGTCGGCATTGGTGCCGTTGATGTTGCAGGACGTGATGGTCACCGCATATCCAATGGTGGTTTTACTCTTCCTACCGGTACTGGGAAAAGCCTGTCTCGCGGAATGCGTATTATCTGGGGGTCCAAATTTGCTGGTCGTGGGTGGTAAGGAGGGTGGCTCGATGCCTCGCAACAATCCAGGCATGTATGCATCACCTGGATCTCTGGCAGCAGCAGTAGCATTATTGGTGAAGACCCGATCATCTATACCGGTAGGAGCCTCCATCAGTGCAAAGATTTGCTCTGCCTTTTCTCGGAACAACCAGAAGTGTGTCACCGAGGTGATATGGATGCAAGTAATGACAAAGAAACTGACCGTCAGGATGGATCCTTTCAACCACTGACGTCGAAGTTTCCTCCGCTTCTTTATTCGTCTTGGACTTGCTGGTGGAGGCATGGTTGGGCTGTTGTAGTTAGATTAGTGTGATGGCAGGTCCTCTTCTATTCTGTGGGGTAAAATAATGGAGGGAGCAGCCTGTTGGAGCTCTGCTTGTCGCTTTGAATGAATGCCAGGTTTTCGTTCAAACGACACCAGGTTTCCTTGAAAATGTGACCTCCAGATTGTCCGAAGATACGAAAGATTCACACAAGGTTGAACTTCCAACTCTCTGCCACGTGCCTCCCGCGTGCACTAAAACGGCTGGAACAGCAAAACAACCGCCAACAAAAAATCCTTGCCGCCAAGGAACATTCGTCAGTAAAGCCAACTCCACAAACACAGTTTGTTGAACTTTGGTAGTCTCTGGTCAGTAGCTAGCTAGGCTCGGTATGTATTACGGTATGATCAGTCACCCCGTTGTGTCGTCCCATATATTGTGGGTACGAAGTGGACGCTTTTCTACGGTAGCACGACGCTTTTTGAGCACTCGACGGCGACGGCAACAAGTGATAGTAGTCCGTCATGGCGAGACGGCATGGAACAAGGAATTGCGAGTACAGGGATCGACGGATATTCCCTTGAATGCCAAGGGATTGGCACAAGCCGAGGCGGTCGCAGAGGCACTCTCCAACGACATTACAAGGAAAACAGCGGTCACCTTTTCGAGTCCCTTGGCACGAGCCAAGGATACGGCGACCCTTCTTGCGTCGTCCGTCTCTACCAATGAGGCACTGCGAGAATGGAACTTGGGGGTCCTGGAAGGATTGGAAAAGCATCAAGCCATGCAAGAGTATCCCGATGATTGGAAGATCTTTTCCCAATGGGCCAATCCTCATGCGACATTGCCGCTGGCCGACATTACACTGACAAACGGAGAAAGTATGGAACAAGTCCGATGGAGAGTGGTGAATTTTATCAATCGCATTGTGGTACAACAGCAAGCAGCAGCAGACGACACAGACGCACCCGTCATTGTTTGCGTCACGCATGGAGGGGTTCTTGGACAGTTGCTACGGCATGTCGTTGCCCAGGCGCAAGACGAGCACCAACAACACTACGCTAGACCAGGAAACGCTTGTATATCCAGATTTGCACTGGAAATTCTTCAAGAGGAAGATGAAAACGAATCACCACCAACCATCCAATGGAGCATCGAATCCTGGGCCGATACGGCTCATCTTCAAGGCGAATTGGCACCCGTATCCGCCGACTACGACGACGCAAAATAATATATATTGACGCAACAACATGATACATGGCAATCCATCCACGGCAATCCATCAATGATCGAACGATAGACACCTTTTGCAAAGGCTGCTCTCTCCAGGCTACCACGACACTAGCAATCGACTGACCCAACCGTTTCTCGAACGACTACAAGTGCTACCAAGTAAATGTCGAGTCTGCTTTTGCAAGGGGCCGAGCTGAAGAATTGGAGATCAGCCTCTCACGGACCGACGAATGAGGACTACAGCCCACCACAAAAATGTCTTGTTGGCAAAGGAAAGATGTATGTATCTGCTACTAATGTATTTATTTCGTGATGTGCTGTTCTGCTGATCTTGGCATCTCCAAGAATCCCATCGGCTTTGCAAACGTTCCTGAACCAGCTCGCGTCAATCGCACAATCATCATCATCATCCTAACCTAATGCTCCTTACTTCAATTGTTCGTCCACGTCAAGGCAACGCGGTCGATTTCGTACGTGGGGGTATCCTTGCCAAACTGCTGCTCATTAGCCAAGGCACGGAAACCGCTCGACGCAGCGTTGCGGGGCACCACCACGACGCGACAAATCTCTTGAGACGTCCATCCCGCCTCGTCCGTGGCGGACACGCGAATTTCATACGAGCGACCGCCACTTCCAACACAGACGCCGCCGCATTGGAACTGACTCTGGCTATGTTGCTGACACGACAATGGCGACACAAAGACCTTGGCGAGGGAAACATTCCCAGCATGCATTACGGCAGCCTTGGCCATGAGAGACCCTCCTCCTGCGGCATAAAACTCGTTGCTGTGAACTGACACGTCAACATTGACCTGATTCGAGCAGGATTCCTGTTTTGGAGACAGTCAAGCAAGCAATTGAGCAAACCCATGCAGTGCGTTAGTTCGATCTGTTTGGCGCCTGAGACGAGCCGGGCTTCGGTATATGCCACGAAGGACGTGAATGCTTACCGAGATGTTGTAGAAAAAGCCCGTGTCTACCAAGAGGGAGCCCTCATCGGCCTCTTCCAGAATCATTACTGTCTTGTCATCATCCAAGGTATGAGGCGAGTCAAATCCACACAATACCGCCGGAGGACTGGAGTCGACTTGCACATGAAAGTTCTTTTCAATCCCAAAATTGACTTGTTTGTCGCAATAATGGATAGGTGCGGCACGAACAATGCTTCCGCATTCACGTGTATCATTCACAAGCGTCAGGTTCAAGGACAAGGCAGATTCTGGTGCGCAATCGTCAGCCACGCGAAGCACACGCTCAAGATAGCTCTTGGCGGCTTCGCCGCTCTGGAAGATCTTGTCGGGAACAGAATGAGCAGTGGCTGTGCCTGTCACCGAGACAATGGATTCGATTTCAGTGCCAGGGGGGATGACGAGTTCTGGAGGCGAAAAGTCCTCCTCGCAGTTGTCACTGATTCCATCCAAGTCCTGGTCAAGTCCATCGCATCCGGAGAACTTGGCATAGGAATTCCCGTGTTCCACAAGGTGTCTCTTTTCCTGCTTGAGATTGTGGATATCGACACGAATATTACCAATGCCATCGTTCATGATCTGCATGTTCTTGTACAAAATGTCTACGTTGTGATAGATTTGGAACTGTTCGTGATTGCTCACGGCTGGGATGTTCTCCTCCACCGTCTCCATAACCTTTCGCACAACAGGAGGTTTACAGGTTTTGTTAGCGAACTTCCAAAAGATCTGTTTCAATGATAAGCACAACAGAAAATTTCTCACCGTCTCTAAAGCAGCAACACCCTGTACAGAAGCAATAGTCAAAGCATTCTTGATACCCATGCAAATGTTGGCTGTTGGCAAAGCACCACGAGCTGTAAGTAAATGCACAGTATCTGATCCAAGGCAGACTCGATCGGGCGCCTCGCTGATACAAGTACCTACCAGAGAGGCCCATTTGATCACTTGGACATTCGAAATACCCGGAAATCTTTTCGGCGGATTCGAGACCGTAAAGAGTGATCTCCATGGCCATGAGGGCCGTGTCAAATGCCTCGTACATTTCCTCCGTCGTTTCCGCTGTTCCGGTACGTTGTGACAAAACAGTACATAGGCTACTGGGGTCAGATCGAGTCTCTGAATTGTGCATACTAGCAAACAGAAGCAAACGTCTTACGCTCTTCGGGCTCAATCAATTCCTGCTTTGGAGGAGGACCATCGCCGGATTTATCAACACTTCCGCTTCCAAAATTGTCTTCGAGGTTGTCTGTTGCGTGAGACAGCCGAGAAGCCGCGTGTTAGTGCTGAGCCAGACAGGTAAACATGGATCTGAATTGGGAGCATCACCCCCTTCATCGTACCAAAGTTTCTGTTCGTTCTCAAGAACGTGATGTCTTCGCAGATTCTATGGCCGGAGCAGTGAAATGGGGGGATCGTGAGTGGAGGAGATAGTTCGGAAGCGGGAGCTCAGGTAGCCAACAAAGGCAACATCACAGAGTCTGCGATCTACTCACTCGTCGTCCAAGGGGTAGTCTGCTTTGAAACCGCTGAGCAAGAGACGAGATCTGTTAGCGCCTCAACTTGGAAGGATGTACGCAACAAGGACCGAGTCAACTTACAAGTATTCTCGGAGATCTCCGCATTCTGCGAGGCTATATTTGTCCTTGACCTCTGGAGCAGCCTTCAGATAGCTGGAATACGCCGTCTTCTTTTTCTGTTTTGCCCAGTTTACTTCGCCCTTGACGCAGTTAATCAAGTCTCTGCAAGATCTAGGGTAAGGACACCATTTGCCACTCCATGGGTCACACGCGGATTGACTGAGTCCTGCCAACGCCGGGGCTGTCCTTTTACAAGCCCTCTCTCCTTGATCACACATGTACTGCACAGCAAAAGCGTCGGCAAAGCGTCAGTTTGGGGCAAGGACCACGCTGCAGGAATGGCCCGGGTCCTCTGGCCGGTTCTCGCAACTAACAGTTGCCAGTTGCCAGTTGCCTTGTGACACATACCTCCTTTCCAAAGCTGCCGCTATCGGCCGGGGAATCGATGCAGCACCAACCTGGGACCTTCTTCGCCTTTCTGTCTCGATTTGATTTCGCCTTTTCAGAGTATGCGCACACCATACCAACACTCATCTGTTCTCCCAAGGCAAGTCTTGAAGCCTTGTCTCGATCGCCCTTCCCAAAGCCGGAGAACAGACCGTTCACATCGAATGACTCAATTCCAGAGCCGCATTTTTCGAAGACCTCACCACTATTGATGCGCAAACCCTCTCTGTGTGGACACTCTTCCCACCGGGTACTGGTTATCTCGCAAATTTGCCTGGGGTTGCTTGAAGAGTCTCCGATGCCTATGTACACCCTGCGCATCACTGGAGACACCTTGATTTGAAGTCTTGGGTATTCGATTTTTTTCCCCGAATGTTTGAAGATGGCAGTTTCGTGCTTCTTGTACATCTTGGCGTACTCCTCGTTGATCAAGCCAATACAAGTTGCGCTTCTTCGTCTAATTTGATCGTACGACAGACGATATCTTCCCCTGGTTGCCCCACTCACCGGGCCTAAACAACACAGAGGGCAAACGCTCCATGTAAGGCACTCCAAATACAGACACAGAAGTTGACAGCTTCATCTCGACTTACTGGTTGCTTGATAGCTAAAGTGACTCTCGACAGTGATAGATTTGGTGGCTCCGTGTCGATCTTGGGAAACGCTGGTGGGAATGCGTGGTGTATTGCCCTGCACAGGAAACAGAGAAAAGATTTCTATATTGAGGGACAAAGCTTGCCATCGTCATCTTGGGGCTATGTCTCCAGCTCTCCTTACATCGAAGAATGTTGAATCCCCTAAATTCGATGCGCACTTGACGAGACTTTGATGAATAACACAAAACGGCATCGAGTGTTGGAGAGAAACATGACAAAACCATTCATTTATTCATATGTCCCATCACTTACTCGTCGAACAAGTTGTCAGCAACAGCTCCACCAATCTTGTCCCGGATCTCACTATTTTCGGGGGATTGCAATGACTTGGGTGAGAGATCCTGAGGCATCTTCATTTGCTATTTCACGACCATTCCTGTGCACTGACCTGATCTGGATATACTTCGTGCTTCCCTGAAAGCGGAAAATCATGAGGTCTTGAAACATCGAGACAGGCCCACCCAATCTATCTATCGACGGCTTACCTGAGCTCGGCAAACTTTGCTCACTGTTGCCCCGTGATAAATTGCAAAGTCATCCTTGTTCTCGTTAACATGGAATTCGTGCAAAAGACTTTCGCATTTGTCCTCCGCATACTTCGATTTTGCTTCCTTGAGCTTCTTCTGTACGTTCTTGATTACGTTTTCGATTCCCTCATCACCCTTTGCATCAGCAACCACGACGTTGTCTTCCAGTTTTCCTACAGCAAGATACGGAGAAAATTTGAGAACCTGCAACGGCGATCTGGTCACTTCGAAGATAGCCCGGAAGCTATAGCTAGAACTAACCTTGTTCGTCAACGTATGGTCCTGCGGCAGGCAAGGAATGTGAGGACTGAGAATCAAGTCAAAAGGAGCCAGAATCTCCGAAGGTATCCTTACCGTAGAACCAAGCCACTACGTCGTACAGTGACCTACAAACACCCCAGAGGCAGAGAGAGTTCGAGAAACATCTGGGTGAGTTCATGTTCGTCATCGGGAAACCAAGCGCAGGTCCTTCGGGACGACTGACCACTCTTCAATACAGGCGACCAGCTTCCTGCACTCTTTGGACACACTCTGACTAAGCCTTCGTTCGCTCTGTTCAGACGTCTCATGTTGCCTCTGAATTCGCTCCATGGTCCGGTGGACAAACTCAAAGTCTCCAGACATCATCGCATCATGCTATATACAGAGAAATCGATCGTTGCTGAGGTTTGCGAGCCCGTCGATGAACCATCGGGTCCCCTTTCCATTCTTACCATTTCAAGATGCTGGCGCATCTTGGGATGAGTTCGGAGCTTTTCGTAGTGATGATGGTGACTGTTCTTGCTTTGACGGTTCCGTTCGTCGCCACCACGGTCGCCGCCTGTTTGATAGTGCTGCTTGCCTTTCGAATTCACGGAAACTTGGGCTACAACATGGCTTCCCTCCTGCGCACCGGTATCACGGCCGTCATCTACCGAAGAACGATGGGCTCTGTCCTTCATTCCGTCCGAGATCTGCAACGCCTCAATAGAGTCTATACCATTTCACCGTCCGACAACATATCCGAAAGAGCAATCACGAAAACATGTTCAGCCATGGGAGTTAGTTGCGTTATCTGCACGAGCGGAACCCCACAACCTCCGTGAGATTCGATCGATTCTTACCAGACAGTTCCAAGATTACGTCATTTGCTTGTGTAGCGGCGTCTTCCAATTGCATTTTGACGAAATTGACAACCGGGATCATAACTTCTGGGATTCCTCCGCGAGATTCCAAGTCGTTGATGATATGAACCAACTTCTGGACAGTACCATCGAAGTTCTCGACGGTCTCGAGAATCGTCTGGGAGCTCTTGACTGCTATGTCCTTGGCGTAGTCGGGCTGAACAATAGCCCGCAAATCTTCAATGCCAGCTAGCAACTGCGTATAGTTGTCAGTCTTTGTGGAAAGAACATCCGACGAGAGTCAAAGTTTAGATAAGGGAACAGACAAACACAAACCGATTGCAACCTATATGGCAAAGACAAGATATCGAGGGCTTACCGCTGGGATGGGGTCCTTCCAGATAAGAACGGGCTTCTCGGTTTCATTCTTCACCGTATCCTCATCTTTTCCCTCCGCCGCTTCAACGGCATCAACAGCTTCCTCCAATGACTCCATCATTGCCTCCTCGCTTTCGGTCGGTTTCATGACGACTTCATCAACAGTTGTTGCCACCGCCAGCGGCACAATGGCCAGCAATCCCAGCCAGAAGAGTTTCATGTTTAGAGCTTTTGTTTGCTTTGCTTTTTTGGAAACCAAATCTGATATTGTGAGCTCACTTTTATTTTGGTTGCAACCTTTCTAATCCGACTCTGGCGAAGAGGTTTGAAGAATCAGGGAAATCATGCAATCTTTCTGTGGTCATTATGGTACCGGTATCCACACCGAAAGGGTATTCCGACGACACAAATTCTACATGTCTCGGTACATGAGTGGGAGCGCTGATCACGTGATCATCGTTGGCATCCAAGAGAATCTATTGGGCCTGCATGATGGTTAAAAGGTTTGGGCATGTTGACTGGATAGCCATTTGTGAGTTGGATTGCCAACAACAGGACTCGTCAGTCACAAGATTCGGTTCAACGATAATATTTAATTATCCTGATTTTGTATTTTAAAACTGGATAATCATCACCTATGGTGACAGAAGGTAAAAATAATCTCAGTATTTGTTCCAGAGTTTGGAACTTCAACTAACCATGACTGCACCACGTCACTCACAGTTCGAAACCAGTATTTGGGCTTCGTTGGGACATTCAATTCTCTACTCGAGTATTGCCCGATGAGGTTCGATGACTGCACGCGAACTCGTTCCAGTAGGACGGAGTTGCGGGGAAGGGCTCCCACAATTCTAAAGAGCTGTACAGTCGTACCCGTACCTTTTGGTTCATATTCCAAATTCCAGGAAACTTAAGACAGTAAAAACAGGTATTCCCGCAACTTCAGTACCATTACCTGGTACCGGTTCTGCTGCTGCAGACTCTGAATCTGACATCGGAAGCTCCTTGGGACGGAGAACTTTGCTTGGGCCTCCGAGTCACCGGTAACTGAATCCAAGCCATTTGTGACCTCTGTACCAGGTATCAACGATAATCGAAAGATCGGAGGAATCGAATCCAAAACAAGAGTGACAGTCTGGTCTCATTTTCTTGTCTCCTTCAAAGCCAAAACCAACTGGTCCATCGACTGTTTATTGTCTGACGTAGTCCAACTGAAAGCGAGATATCGTCACCTTCTTCCACCATGCAGCTTCAGGTTTTGTTTTGGCTTGCGTCGTTGGCTCTGACCAACCAAGCATTTCGAGGCAAGTGTTCGATAGCTATCGCTCAACACTCGCAGCATTCCGACAATTGAATCGCCTCACACTCTGCTTTGTTTCTTCTCTTTTTGCCACCACTACCTGAATTCCAAACCACTCCCTTGATGACAATCGGTTTCAGGTGTCGTCGCCTCCCCCATCTCTGGAGCCGATGAAGAGCTCTGGAAACAGGTTGACTTGGAAGACCTCATGGACGCGTTGAAGATGGAAGATTTTGTGGACAATGTCGACGAAGATGAGGTCCTGTATGATACCTATTATGCTGAGGACGCTCACGACAACAACGAGGAGGAAGAAGACGAGAACAACAACATGGATATCGACGAAGACGAGGACATCGATGATATCGAGACTGACGAGTTTGATCTGACCATGGACGAAGACGGAGACCAGACTCATGTTGGCGAATCCCGGCGCCATCGAAAACTCGGCAAGAATACGAGCACTCAGTACATTACGGCCATTGGCTTTTCCCGAAGCAAAAGTTGCGAAAGGGACTTTTTCCGGGCCAAGGCTTACGATGGCTTGGACGGCGACCTCAACCGGAAAGCCGGGGGCAAGGACATTTACACCTGCGTCACACGGAATCCACTCTTTGGTGAGCCGATTACTCACATGACGCTGCAAAAGGACAAGAAAAAATGTGATAGTGGCTACCAGTTTGCGGGGCATAAGAGTGACCTCAATGGCGATCTCAATGAGAATGCCGGCGGGAAGGATATCTACCTCTGTTATACCAAGAGCACAAGGAAAGGCAAACCAATCAAGGAGATCAAGATCAGAAACAAACAGCCATCCAGCAACTATCGAGCCACCTACAAAGATGGTCTCAATGGCGATTTGAACCAGTCTGCGGGAGGATCTGACATTTTCTTCCAGATTGTGCGTTAGTTGGCTCAAACAAGCCCCGAGAAAAGGAGGTCTGTGCTTTTAAACCTGCCCTCGAATCGAAGACACCGGCGGAAATCCTCGCGTCTCTGCAGTTCGGCTCATTTAGTACCGGTAGTTAGTCTGTTATTAGTACATACATCAATCTTAAGATAAACGTACGGTTTAGCGAACTTGTCTTGAGTGCACTTACTTTGTCTTCTGGTATCTAGACAACCCACGAGCTGCCGGCAGGCAGCACACAAAGCTACATAACCATTGCAGTCAGTCCCACCCCAAGCAATTGTTGCTACCGGCAGCTATGCTGCATAGTTAGCCGCTTCCTTTATACCGTACCAGAAAAAGTGATAGTTGAGTTTGCTACCGTCGGTACCGGTAGCTAGCCCCCAGAGCAGTTGCTGGATGTTGGCTTTGCGGGATCCACCAATACATACATGGGTAGCTTTCACAAGGGCAATTGAGATACGGGTCTGCATGAACTAGAATCATTTTCATGATTACTCCTTATAGAAAGACTATTATAAAACATTGTTGCTTTATGGCTGGCTGCTTGGTAAAGCATATTGTACAGAGTGGTTTTGCATTTTTCCAGCACCACCAGGTCAGCTAATCATAGCCAGTGCACCCTCAGCCACTCAAGCGGTTGTGGTGGCACGTCGGACAGCAGCTTCAGTATTGTTGCTGGTCCTGCCGTGATCACAATAGCAGCGTGCCGATGATGATGATGATGATGATTGCTGACAGGATGATTGGAATTCGCGCGATGAATTGCGGCGTTGGCTTCTGCGACAATGGCATCTCCAAAGCCGCGATCTCTCAAGGTTTCTTCCAAGTGTGTCGTGAATACATCAAAGTGCACTTCGGACAAGCCCAAGGCAAAGAGACGTTGATGACGTCGACGAATGACAATCTCGGCCTGTTCTCGGTTGGGCCGTGTAAATGCCAGCGTGAAGAATCTGGTTTGATGCGCCGTCAAGACACGAGGATCCACGCCCGCAAAAAACTGCGAGAGTCGTTCGTCTTCAATGGCTCGACGACAAAACTCTTGAATGATCGAGCCCAAGACCACCATGCCGCCCAATCGTGTCAGCAAGTACTGCTGCTTTTCTTGTTGCCTCTGCTTTTCTTGTTGCTTCTGCTCACTATGACTGCTGCGTCTCGAGTCTTCTGTGTGACCACTCCCATCCTCGGTGCTGCCGCCACTGATCCTGCGGAGGAGCTTGGAAATGCCAATCTTCACCATTGTGTTGTAGTGGTCGTGAAGTAGTTTTTACTATTTCAGCAAACTCAATCAATACCGGTATGCTTTGGCTGTGGGCGTTGTGTGTGTTGTTTTTGTTTGGAGATTGGAGGGGTGATGAGATGTGAGATACTAGTAGTCTGAAGTGTGAGCGCTGTGCAGCGAACGAGCGAGCACCTGAAAGGAAAGATGCTGGTATGGTACCGGACTTAAAGGGCCTCTTTACCGTCAATGTCCACGATATTTTAAGTAATGGTACGAACAAAATAAGAAGTGGTAAACCGGGTATGAGAGTACCCATTTATTTGGTACTAAGAATCTTCTACACAAAGAGCCAGTGGTCCAGTCTTTGGTTTACAATCAGCTGTAATCCGAACCTTGAGAACCTCTAGGCCCGTCCTAATGCATTAAGGGGTGGATGCCGCATCACGCGAGGGTTTAGCCTCTTCTGGAACAAGGAGGGACCTCTTCTCATCTTGTTTTTTACTACTCCAGTAGTAGTGTTTTTGCAGCTGGAGTTTTTGCCTTGGGACATTGCAATGCGACAACAGCTGGGAACACAGGCACGGAATCAAGATCTAATCAAGTATCAAGTAAATAATGCAATCAATCTTCAATCCGAACTTTTCGAACTTGCAGTCATCATCATTCACCGTGATGTGGTACGAGATTAAAGTGGGTTTTGAATGGGACCGTGCTTTATCAGGTGTAAATTTCTTGAAAATTTTTTTTAACCCACTTTGTACTGTATGGATTGTCCCAAATAACAAATTTGCTTAACAACAAATCGCGCATTCCAAGCAATTTCCATCATAGGAATAACATTGTATTTCTCATATTAAACAGAGTAACTCTAATAAAATTTGTATGTTAATTAAGGCTTGATGATCCCATTCTTCTAGTTATCTTGAGATTAGGATATAATTGTGCACGGAAACTTTCTAAGTCATTCACCTAAAAAGTTACTGGGACACTGGGACAAAAGCCCTGTAACCATTTGTACTGTTTTCTATATAGTGAACCACTGTTGTCCCAAAACGTCCGTACAAAACCCTCTTTACCTCGGCAGTCTTGCTGCCAGAGCCCTCAACCCCTTTAATTACGTCTCAATGAGACGACGCACCTTTTGGTTACCCCCTCAATAGCACTCTGGAATCGATTTGCCGGCGTTTACTGTGTAAAATAGAGTACCCACACTTCAGTTGCAGAATCAACGGTCATGTGTATCGTTAAGTAACAGGTTCTCTTCGAAAGATTTAGATCGATTCATGGATAAAAAGAACCGTTGAAGTTACTAAGGTTAAGGTCGATCGATTCGATTCGGTATCTGTATTTATTTATTTATCTGTTATCAAGCCTGTTATTGAAGGTACAGCGCTGACTTCTCTCCCTCATTGAATTTCTATGGTAAACAGGAGAGAATTCCAAGCTCGGCCGTCAACGATCGATCGATGGCTACTACTACTAGCTAGTACGGGTACGTCTATTATCAAGTGTGTTATTATTGAAGGTGCAGCACTGATTTCTCTCCCTCATTGTATTCCTATGGTAAACAGGAGGTAAATCCAAGCTTGGCCGACAAGAGTGGTAACCGGTAGGAGGAGTTCTTTATTCAATCGGCTGATCGATCGATTGATCGATCGATCGATTGATCGATCGATCGCAATGAGGTAAGCCTATTATCAAGAGTGTTAATTGAAGGTACAGCGCTGACTTCTCTCCCTCATTGGATTTCTATGGTAAACAGGAGATAAATCTGAGCTCGGCCGTCAACAGGTGAGTTGTTTTAATTATTCAAATCGAATCGGTCGCACCTCTGTTATCCAAGCCTCATTCAAGCCATCCTTCTCCGGTGTAGATTGGAAAGCCATCCCTCATTGAATCCTATGGACCGTGGGATGGCAGTCAGTTCTCGGCCCATGACGGCCAAGTTGGTGCAATTTGAAAAACAATGGTAAGTCTCCGGTCGTCTGCAGTTGAGCACAGAAAACAAAACTCATATCTATTTGTTGTTTTCTCTGCTGTACTGCTGACGGCCGATGAATTACCATTGTCGCGGTCCAACGAACGATTGATCGCTCCGAATAACACGAGGAAGAAGAGGCTATCGCTACGGACGTATGTGTACGGAGGAAACTGTTAACTCCAGCCCTACCAACAGCATGAACGGATCGTCGTCGACTCATTGAAAGGGAACAGGAGCAAGGCTAGCTACTCGACAACACACAAGAGAGTGGACCCTCCTACCGGATTCATCCCTTCTTGTTATTTCCTACTGTTTTGGTGGTGATTCCTGTGTCGGTACCCATTTTCCTGTATGCGCAAATCAAGTACTGTTGTCACTAGCTATACGGCAGCTGGCTACAATGGCTGGATTGACAATATTCCGTTGTGAGTGTATTCGTCATAAAGATCCAATGCGAGGTAACCGAGTGCAGCGAGCAAAGTCGAACCTGCTTTTGTTCGGTACTGTTGCCACTGTCACCGATCGATGAACTCAACGATAGCTGGCTACAATGGCTAGATTGACAATGTTCGGTTGTGCATGTATTCGTCATAAGAATCCAATGCAAGGTACCAGTAACGGAGTGTAGCCAGTAAAGCGGAACCTGTGTGTTCGGTACTGTTGCCACTGTCACGGATCGATGTAACTCTACGGTAACTGGCTACAATGGCTGGATTGACAATATTCGGTTGTGCATGTATTCGTCATAAGGATCCAAAGCAAGGTACCGGCAATGGAGTGTAGCCAGCAAAACGGAACCTGAGTGTGTTCGGTACTGTTGACACTGTCGCCGATGTAATTGTACGGTAGCCGGCTACAATGGCTGGATTAACAATATTCGGTTTTGTGCATGTATTCGTCATAAGGATCAAATGCGAGGTAACTGAGTGCAGCGAACAATGTCGAACCTGCGTGTGTTCGGTACTGTTGCCACTGTCACTGATCGATGAACTCTACGGTAGCTGGCTACGATGGCTGGATTGACAATGTTCGGTTGTGCATGTATTCGTCATAAGGATCCAAAGCAAGGTACCGGTAACGGAGTGTAGTCAGTAAAGCGGAACCTGAGTGTGTGTTCGGTACTGTCACGGATCGATGTAACTCTACGGTAGCTCGCTACAATGGCTGGATTGACAATATTCGGTTGTGCATGTATTCGTCATAAGGATCCAAGTAGCGAGCAAACTGAGGAAACAGGAGACGAACGCTGAAAAAAAGCCGAATTGTTTTTCCTGCTACGGCGGTCCCTGCAGGTATAAGGGTAGGGTTAGAATACAAATAAGTCAGCAAAACTAAATAAGTATCCTAGAGCTAGGATGGTGCTTTAAAAAACCAGCTAAAGCTATTTACATGCATCCTAGTAGGATCTGCTTCTACCAGGAAAAACTCTAAAGCCAGCGAACGCTATATAACTAGGATTCTAGCTAGCTAGGGGTATCTGCTTCTAGCTTGCTATTGGAATCTGCTTCTAGCTAGGGGGGATCTGCTTCTAGCTAGCTAAGCGCAAGTTAAGCACTAGAGGTATCTGCTTCTAGCTAGCTAGCTAATGGGGTTATCTGCTTCTACACTGAAACCTTTCTGCCGAGGTTACACAGCTCCGCTGGCTTAAATTCTGTACCGGTACTGCCTGAGTGGTACCGTACGGTACCGGTACGGGTATGTATGCCGGTAGCATGGAGCTGTCCCTCATGCTTGTACAAGTCGGAAGCTCCACCTTCCGTATCAAGATGCAACGGCGCAACATTGCCACTGGTACGGTGTTGGAGGTGTGCGAGAACAATTTTTAGGCCAGAGAAACGAGATAGCTTATGCCGAGTGGGACCCCAATCACTGCATTGAGCAGAGGCTGCATTGCTTGGTGGGGCTACACGAAAAGCAAAAGCATTAGCACCGCCAGGGTTGTCCTCCCGGCTTCTCCAAAGTCAAAAAGGGGAGGGCGCTCTGCTGCTGAACGACCTTGTTCTTGCTGTCCGAAATGTACCTCCGACAATACCCAAACCTGCGTCTAATACTATTTTGCTCAGCAAACTTGAACAAGGCATCTTTTCTCTCCTCCTTTTGAGACGGTTTTGCAGAAATTGTGGGCTCTTCCAAGGCAAGTGTGCCTTACCGGTATGTACCGTACGATGTACGGTACCGAGCCGAAGGAAGGTGACTGAGACGCACATTTGATTGAATCGAATGGATTCATTCACGAGTTCGTGACCGTTACCGGTTTCGTACCGGTACCGGTACGTACCGGTACAACTACCACCGTAGCACGATCTTTCCTTGGTTTCCTCTGCTTTCTCCACTACTACTAGACTACGGTACATAAACCGCTTGTTTGGTACACTGTGAAGCAATCTATTCGTATGCAGCAGCGACTCTGAAGCAGCTCGTGTACCTTGATTTCTTTTTGCTTTGGCTGGTGGCCATGTTTAGTTTGACGCCTGGTCTCTACGAGGATAGTCAGCAGTGAAATCCTTGGAGTCGAGTCAAAGAGTGACCTACTGGATCTTTGTTCTTATCTGGCAGTTTTTCATATGGCCCAGCCAAAACTTCGATGGCCCTCCTCCGGGGGGAGGGCTGTCAGAGCACAGCCAACAGCATGCTGATCCCACATGAAGGTGGAGGACTGCAGCGTTGCATCCACGACGCGTTATACTAATTGTAGACTCTTTCGTATGAAAAACAAGCACTAAAGTAAGGATTTATCTATCGAAACATGCAACACGAAGAAAGTATGGAAAAAAGTGGTTGGCGCTCGCTTGTTGTGGAGGTCCCTGAATCTGTTGAGTGTCCCTAGAAGCAGATCAGGGGCTTGGGTGTTCCCTGGAATGAGTGGCCGCCGCTTCGTCCGTCCCACTGGTGGTAGATTCTTCTTCGTCCTGCTGGAAACCCAAATCTTCTTCGAATGTATCCAGTGCTTGGTCCAAGATGGATAGGACACGATGCATTCTTTCGGTGGCACTTTCTCTTGTCATGCCAGGACGGGGATCTCCACTGGGACGGGAAAAAGAAGTTCGAGCCATGAGAGTGGAATCCAAATTGACTCTATTCCGGGACACGGGCCGATGGAGCATGGACAAGGAAAGGGTGTTGTGCTGATCGCCATCGTGGCTGCGGCGCAGCTGGCAAGGGCGGAAATCGTTGGTGGTCGGCATGCTGGACAGAAAAGAAAGTTTCTAATAATTGATTTGCGATTGTGTGTGGGAGCTGGATTGTGATCTCTTCACAAACTCCATCGGACTTTTCAACAGTTGGTCCCGTCTCTGCAGAGCCTGGCCCGTCTCTCTACTAGTCTACATACATGTATTCGAGAAGGGCGAAAGGGGTGGAAGGCAGTGATCTGATTGGCTAACGAGTTCTGAAGAACATGTATATGTCAGCAATATTTATGGAATAAGATTTAAATCAATTAACGTACCATTTATAGTTATTACGGATACAGTGTGCTATAAAGTTCGAAATTTCGTGTTTCTGTTTTCGCGAAAGAAGGATTCCTCTTCCGATCGCGACAATGACATCTGCCGCTCACTCAACCAACCACCGGAGAGCCACTCGACAGTCATTATCTCAGCCAAAAGCAACCATCATGACCGGAACAGAGAGCAGCAGCAACAGCAGCAGCAGCAACAACAGCAGCTACCACTCACAATGGAGGAATGGGTGCCAAAGTCAACAGAGGAACTCGCAACAGAAGAGAGCATATCACGCCTCCAACAAAACAACAGATCCAAGAGAGCCGAGAAAGAAGGACCGCAAACAACACATGGGAGGAGGGGTAGCAGAAGTCTTTGATCCACTCAAGAACTGTGTCATCTGTAAGGCAGACATCTTGGTCTCAGGTCCCCAAGAGATCACACTCTGTCTTCTGTATTAAGAATACAATAACAAAAGGAACCAAGGCCAAGGACCTTTGAATGCGCTGACCATGAGACAATCAAAGAAAGCAGAAGACTACCAACAATTCAGTGCTCCTCTACCACTGAATGAAGAGAGGAAGCGGAGGCATTCCACAAGAGAAAATGGAGAAGCATTCTTTGCTGCTAGAACCAACACAGCCAAACCAAAGCAGAGCCGGCAACAGCAACAAAAGGCAGCAATGGCCACTCCAGTAGCTCTTTGTGAAAAGGTAACCACTCTTGTTAATGATACTGCCTTTGTGGAAAAGCACAAGAAGAAAGGAGCACCACTGGCAATGCTAGCAATGGCAGAAGCAGTGTCAGAATCCATTACCAGGGCAAAGAATCCAGAACTCTTCACAAACACTTCCAAGGACTCACCATGACAGTTCCCTCCACAGAGGAGCAATTCGAGTCTCCTCACTACCACTCCATTGTGGGCAGAAACTCCTTCTAGTGGACTGGAATCGATGTGGAATTACAGTTCCTTGTCCCGATGGAAGATGCTCTGGCAAACTCAAGAATACAAGGACAACTGGTCACACAACAAGACCTTGTTCCCATCTTTGGCATCACTGGTCCTCCTTCTTGGTGTATAGTCAGTCCATGGTTTGTGAAGCTGCAACAGAAGATTCGATGCAACTCTGCAGAAGTGCTGGTCTCGATCCCAGACCATGTTTCATTGCTCTATCCAGTGGAGTCCAAGTATGCTCTGCCTAACAAGGCTTGTCACTTGGAGCGAACAGCAACAGAAGTATTCGATTCTATCATGTTAACCTATGGAAATGGAGACCTATGCAGCCGCCTCATCTACAATGCAATCAACAGAGAGAGTATCTTAGAGCCATGATGTCATACTTCTCATACTGGCAAGGAAGCGCCACTGATCCTGATCCCTTTCTTCAAAAGGATGGCACTTACATCAGACAGTTTCTCCTCTTGGTGACACCATCCGTGACATCTATGATGCTGCTTGTGCTTCAAAAGGAATCCATGGAGGATCAGTGACAACAAAGGCACACAAGAGAGATCCAAAGTGTCAAATGCAACAAAGGAATCTTCGCCAAGACCACACCTTCCAGGTGAGTCAAGAACTACAGCAGGAGTCTGGTGCTGCTGCTGTTTGGGATGCTGCCTGACAGGAGAGAGATTGCGTCTGCAGTTCTGTTCCCACCACACAAGACCATCCACTTCTCCCATGCAGCCATGCAGCTAGCAAGGAGGAGCAATTCAATCCAGCTGCCATGTAAGGACCCTGGCCCCACAAGGATGACTATTGGGAGCGCTTTTCCAGGTATGAGGAAGACTTGGCCTGTTCCATTATGAGAAAGGATCTGTCAACTTTGAGGAAGGGTCACATTGATTACTTTCAAGCAATGGGAGACTCTTGGACTGCCTCTATGAGTACTCACCAGATGACTATGAGAAGGTCCTCCATGCATTGAAACATGGCCTCTTGTCCTCCAATGGCAAGCACTACTCCATGGCTGAGATCTCAGATATGCAAGCCTCCAAGGTCTTCAGAGCTAGGTACTCCAAGTATCTAAGGAAGAAGATGAGAGAACCAGAGACAATGAGGCAAGGTTGCAGCAGTGGTTCTGCAGTACAAGGTGAACAGCCAGTGATGGTAGCCAACCAGGACAGGGCCGACTCGATCCAGCCAAGAACTATACTTGTTCACTTCTGATACAAAGCCAGCTGTAGAGAACTGCGTGGAGAAAGCTGCTCACTGGCTGATCCCCTGGCACTGGAAGACATTGTATGACACAATCCAACCTTCTCCAACTCCAAGCACAATCTCCAGAGTACCTATCAAGGAGAGGAGAGTCAAAGTTAGAGGCTTTCCATGACAAGTTTGCCCACTTTGGCAATTTGGAATGAGGAAGCCTTGCTGATGCACTCAACTTGCTGGCACTGCTAGATACACCTCAAGATTGCACAAAGAGCCTTCCTGTCAAGATCAGGAGGCAGAAAGGAAGTAATTCCAGCTGGATGGGAGAAGGTTGTTCCTTACTGGAACCATTCAGAGTTGGCTTACCTGAATGACATGGCAGAGCTGTTGGTCTAGACAAGCCATTTCAAAATGCAGAGCCATTGCCAAAGGAAACTGGAGAGCGATTCTTTTAAGACTTCATTGTTGGATTCAAACCTCACAGGCAGAAGTACTCACCAAATGATTGTTGCTTGTGTACATTGTGCACCAGTCCAGTTGAAGCTCACAACCAAAACGTTCCACCACCACAACCGTTCCACAACCACAACCGTTCCACAACCACACCTCCACCACCACACAAACAGTCCTCCTGAAGCACAACAAGAAATTCTTATTTGGTAATTGATTCTATATCAGCAACAACACCAGATTCAAATGATGCAACTTGCCTTAATGCGGCAGCAATTCCAACCAATACTGCCAGCTCCTTTCCAGCAACCCCACCGAATGGTGCTGTCACAAAACTGCCATTGGTTGACCACAGGAGAGAAGACCACCACATGATAGATCTTGCCAAGCTAGATGAATGGATATTCTGCTGGGTAGCAACAACAAAGATTGAGATACATAGCTTTCATATCTAATTTAGCCAGTAACTTACAATGAAATTCATTGCTGGTTGTTTCTCTTTCTCCTCCATCTCAAGATGTC